>JAUELO010041335.1:0-10352 GCA_032357855.1 Amphibolips quercusostensackenii | reverse complement strand
TATAGATTGATCTAAAATTCCTGTATTGTTTATTCAAACAAAGCGTTTGTTCCGCAATGCTACTTTAACATGGGCTGACCTAGGCTGACATAGGTATAGAAATGAATTAAAGCATTTTAAATTGTCTCTGAAAATAAAAAAATAAATACTTGATTCAAGGTATTACATAACATCAGTTATAGGCTTTTGCAAAAGGCTGACTTGTATGCAAGTCAAAGTTGAAAATCGTCATTTAGAGAAAACGTATAAATTCTTTATAGTTATTTTATATATTTCTGAAGTGTAAATAACATAAATAAGATTTCGCATCAGATTAGTAAATAAAAAATGTATGGCATTGCTGCACTGAAAAAAAATAGTCACAACAATTCGATTATTTTATCTGTACAAAAAATCAAAAAAAGCATAAGATAATTAATTCTGCTTTAATTCATTTAAAAACAATTTTTAAGTGGGATCTGCTTGATGTAATAACCGGTTAAATTTCAAACAGATAAAATTCTTTGAGCAGTTTGAAAAATATATCCTCCTTAGTTTAAATATGTTCATAATTTCAGTAAGTTTGAAAAGTGTTAAGTGAAAAAACTCTTAAAACAATGAAAAATCAATTTGTAAATAATTATAATTAATCCATATGATTGTTCATAAAAATTAATCCTTTGAAATAGCTGATCAAAAATGTCGGACACATTTACGACAAAAATTTGTGATTTGCATACTAATTTCTTTTTGGTGATGTATGAGGTCGCTTACAGTGTTCTAAAACATAAATTTATCTCATAGGCATTGCGCAGTAAGACTTATTGTAACTCTGAAGAGTATTTCATTTTCATTGTTTTTGCATTAGCATTTTTTTTATGTCAACTTTGATTAGGTTTTGAAATCCTGTATAGTAAAAATTCTAAACAGATGATAAATTTTCAATTGGCAACAGAATTTGACATTATTTTTTGAATAAAAGGGGTTTTTAAATACATACAGACCGAACCCGTTTAGAAATCATGCAGGCTGGCGAGTGACACGTTTAGGGTTGACTTGACAAAGTAATGTAATTTTGTGCGTAGTATGTGGAATTATTTAGTTGTCATTGTAAGGTGCTTTTTAATATTTGTTGTTAACAAAAATTGCAGATATTATTCGTTTAGTGGTCATTTAGTCGCACAAAAAGCTTATTGTAATCTTTACATAGATTTCGAGGCAAAGATTACCTGCAACAAGAATGACCCTATGTGGGTAAACTTTACCCGCTCATCTTGAGTATTCTTCTGCGTTTACCGACGTTGAGGTGTAACGATCAATGTTTACCTCGGAAGTCTGGTAAGCTTGATGTATTCTCTGCTTAAAACCAGCAACATGTCACATCTTCACATCCAAGAAGCGTCACTCAACATAAAAGTACTGCGTGATTTATTGTGTCGCTCGTTTTTAAATGTGTAATAGTTTGCTCGGATAAGCAACTTCACCACTGATTCTGCAAATACAGCTGATTTGGCTAAAAAATTCAACAACTCTTAAAAATTTCTAAGGTCTTTAGAGATAAATGGTTGTTCAGCGGATATGACAATGCAAAGTTTCAGACTAAAAATTTTTAACCGGAAATTCTAAGCAGGCATGGGAAAGTATAATACCTGATGTTATTTACGTATCTGCTTGTGAGGGCCCTTGCACATGATTGCGTCTCTGCCACTCTTGTGGACTTATGGACTCTCATGGGCCTGGCTGCAGGCAGGCTGAATACCAGGAAGCAGAGGTATGGATAGGCCATTAGAAGGACCCAGCGTGGAGTTCTTAGTGGTAATATTATCGCGGTAATATTCTCGTTCTCGGTAGCGTTACTGGGAAGGTAACTTTGAAATAAATTACCGTGCATATATAGAGAACTTGTGAGAATTTTTAATTCTTCAAGATTTTCATTATTTCTTTTCATCTATTGTTTACAATAGATCAGCCCTGCGCATTGAACGTGTAGGTGTATGTTGCAGTAGATTTTCTTAGCATCCGGACCAGCGAACCAATCCGACAGTTGGCACTTCGATCAGGCTGGCTGACTTTGCATTGCAATTCGTGGAAGAAAAGCATAAAATAAAAAAAACTTGAAGCTGTTATCAAAATAAAAAGTAACTTTGAATTTTTTTAGGAATCTTAAGAAAAATTTTGTATTATCTTGAAACCTCTTAACATCCTAAAACAAGTTAAAAATTTTATTTTAAAATGTCAAAAAATTTACCTTTTGTTTCGAATTATTTAAATTTTTTTTAAATTTTTCATTATTTTTAAAATTCTTTTAAAAGTCCAAAGCTTTTTTTATAATTCGAATTTTTTCCGAAACTTTGATTAAGCTCTGAGGAATTAAGAAAAGTCACTTAAAATGTTCAAAATTATTTCTTGACAATATTAGATGTCTTGAGAAATCTTTTCAAATATTTAATTCACATTGAATTTTCAGTATGAAAAGTCATTAAAAATTTTCCCAGGACTCGTGAAAAAATATTTTACTATCTTAAAACCTTTCAAATCCTTAAAAATCTTTAAAATATAATTTTGAAATCTTCAAAATTTTATATTTCGTTTTGATGAATTCAAAAAATTTTTTCAAGTTCCAAATTATGTTTGAATCTTTTCAAAACTTCTAAATATCTTTCAAACTTGCTCGAACTTTTCTTGGGAAAATTATTGTTTGAGAGTTATTCATAAAAAATTAAAAAATTTTACTTACAAATAAAAAATTGTTTGCAAAGAAGATTTTACATTTAGCTGACTGTCGTTGCTTAAGTTGTAACCAGGAGCTATACAATTATATCCTACGAATTACACACTTATTATTTTGCACATACTCATAAAAAATATAGAATCTTTACTGCAATACACATTCTTTGACCCCTTTTTATAAATTTTTTAGATAGAACTCATTCATCTAATTATTTATAATCTTTGACCATGCATCACAAAACAAATGTCAGCCGGCCTGATCGGAGCACCAACTGTCGGATTAGTTCTTCGGCAGAAGTCTAGGAAAATCGGGAAAGTGGGGGCGATGCATTGGGCTGCAATAGATCCAATTCACGCAAAAAATTCAACACTGTTAATGTAAACAAATAAAAGCAAACGAGACGCGATGATATGGAAAACAATTAACGGTCTTATGTCAATTTCCGTTTGTTGTGTTTCGCTTGCTCTCTTTTGTTTACATTCACGGCGATTGATGAGCAAGAAAGACTGACAACCAATTGCCCGTACTTTGCTGACTTTGAGTTTAAATTTCGCAAACGTTTTTGTTAGTTTGGTGGCGCCTCCTAATAAGCGCTAAGCTAGGCTATTCATACGCCTAAGTTCGCAACTAATCAGATTTGCTATTACCCATCAAGGTAACTAGAAATGAATCCTGTGTTAAATGTTAATTTCACGATCAATTAAAAATCTATGATCCGCTAAAAGGCACCTTTTAGAACTTATTCATGCGATCTTTAGTCAGCAGTCGTAAAAAGATTCTTCCTCTCACTCTATAATGTAAAGATTTTATACTCTTATCGCACTTAATATTTTCCACAAATAAGAAATATCTCTGCAGACGAAGGAAATAACAGAGTAAAATAAAAGTATGACGTTAAATAGTAGAGTAAGAGGAAGAGATTTTATCCGGCTGCTGACTGATGATGTAAGGATAACAGCGGTAAAACACGAACTACAAACTAGACCCTGCTACTAATTTTGTACCTACAACCTCATCGCAAACAATTTTAAAAAATGTATTAAATTAATTTATTACTTTATGAGGGACACTTAAAGGGCCACAGTTTCGCTTACAGCTGCTTTGCAACCTAACCCTCTCTTATAGCCCGAATGATTCTATTTAATTTTACCAGGTTTTAGTCCCGTGAAGGTAGATCAGTAAAATAAAAGAATAGCTTTGACGAATTAGATGATTTAACAAACTCAGCAATTACCTCATTCGTAAAAAATATTCATTGCCGTAATTGCCATAAGTTTATTTTTCAAGTAAAAAATAACAAAAACAAGTTTTCTAGAGGCGGCTTCAAGCGCGTTTAATAATAATTATTTATTAAAGATACAGAAATAAAATATTTTTACAAAAAATTTATAATGTTTAACATTTTTTAAAGTTATTGTTTCAATTTAGAATAACAATAATTGAAAAAATGTATGGCAATTTTCTCACGATAATCTTATCATTTGGGAATTTTTCACTTCAGCATTTTTAAATTTCGGCAATTTTTTTAATGCTTTTAAATAAATTCAACTGAATTTTTTATTTAATATTCAACTCTTAATAATTTTGAATTACGATTTCTAAATAAATACATTGTAAAATATTCCAAAATTTACCTGTAATAACATTTGTATTTTCATTTAAATTAACATACAAAATCCTAAATGCATGAATTAAAAACATTAATAAAAAAATAAAAAATAATTACATAAAATAAAATGATGCTCGGAATGTATAAAAAACATCCGCGTACAATTCAAACACGTTAAATTCTTATCATTTTTAACCAATAATAATAAATAAAAAACGGTATTTTTTAACATTTCAAATAAGCACGCGAACGGCAGCCAATAAAGCGCCTTATGCGTCGCATGCGCAGTAGTGCAGAGCTTTCGTGTTGTGAGCACTGCTTTTCTTCTGCCATATGCAATAGATAAAGCAGTTGGGTCGAATTCGGAACGATCGTTTCGAAGCATCTGTTTGTATCGTATGAAGTAAACAGAGCGTTCAATGCTTCTCATTAACAAGTCATACTTAGCGTTTCAAGACAAGCAAAACCTCCAAAATATCTCATATGACAGACAGAGAGGTTTCAAATAATCTTTTAAAATTCGATCGTACCTCGTCGACTATCTTATATCGTAGGAGAGATTTGATCCTAGTGAATCATCGAAATCCCTACCCACAGAAAATACTTTCTAACTTTAAGCGCAGTGACGGCTTTTTGGAGCTGTCACACTTATTAATAATTGATTTATCATTATTATTATTTATTTAATTATTGTAAGCCTGTAAGCGCAAACAATTACTTTTTTTTTTATTTGAAAAATGTAAACACTCGTATTTCTCACACATTCCAGATGTTTGGTCATTGCAAGAAACAATGTCAGTTACTCTAAGTTCACGGTAATGTTTACTGTTTACGCGTGCAAGTAGGTAATGGCAGACAGATTGTACAATATCATTGGTGAAATTCATCTTCTACCTACAACAGTGGGTGAAAATGTGAAATAACTCGCAACGAAATTCACTTCTACTTTTTTTTCTGTATGCAGTCTTTTACATTTGGTGTTAAAAATAAATGCTAACATTTTTTTAAACATAACCTTTAAAATTTAACCATATCAGCTGGATATAGATATTAATAGTATTATGTTTTAGGCAGATGAAAACTACTGTCTTCGAATGAATATCATCAATTTTGAAAAATATAAATATGACAAAAAAATAATCAAAGGATTACAAGAAGAATTTTTCGAAACATATGAAAAATTAGCGTGCAAACTGTAATTTTTGCAATTTTGAGCACCAAACGACAGCGCCCACTATATAATTACCACCGTATACCGAGCAAATCATTCTACCAAAAAAGTTTAGATCTTCTATGAATGACACGCCGATTTCACGGACATCGGTATTTCCTTCTGCTTTCTGCCTTGACATGATAATAATAAATTAACTTGTATACTTATTTTTGCAGCAGCAAAATCATTAGTTCTCTACAGTCATTCAGAGCAAATAAATCAAAATCAGCACAAAGCCATTCCAAAGCTAAATCAAGCAGGAGACTATGATGTGGTGGACGTAGAACAGCCTACCAAAGGCGACATTCTCTCCCCTGGCATGCATCCCTGCCCTGGCTTTGCAATACATCACTTTTTCGTCGTAACGCGCCCTCGATGTATTATTGAAGGCAAAAAACCTCGTATTAAATAAACTGTAGGAGTTAAATCATTAGAATACGAAGTAGACAAAACGTATAAAGGAAATACTGTTACTGTGCTTAGAGTTAAAAAACCAATTTCGTTATCAAGCCCTGTACATAATGCTTTTTACCATGAATTTTATGCACAGGCAACTATTGATTATGCCGTTGGTAATGTAGAAGAGTGGATAGAAAGCCACAACTACAGGATACGTTTGATAGGAACCAGAAGGAAAGGACGTTATTTATACTTATAGTTCATCGGGATGGCTATCGGGCTGAGGTTGGACGAATACGGAACAACCAGAGTCAATTCTCTATAAACGATTCTGATATTTCAGGGTAATTTCAAATGGAAATTATTTGTTTACTTCACAAAGGCCCTTGGATGTGAACGACACACTCGCGAAAAACTGTTTGCAAAGTGCAAAAATTTAGGATGAAAATCATATCTATTTATATATTTATAAACGTTAGGTTATTGGCTGAGCTTTGGAAAGTTTTTCTGCAGTTTTTTTCTTTCTTTATCAAGAGTTCAGGCAAATGCGAGCGCTCATAATGAATATCTGTCTGCATACGGTAGAAGTTACTTTTTAGAAATATGTTCTTGAAATATGAGTCAGCAATGTTGTAAATGTTGATAATAATATAAATAGTTAAAGTTTGAGCATGATAATTAAATGTTATTATTCAAATCAACACATATTTTTATTGTAGTTTATTGCGATCTGTTAGTTTGAGACAACTCTAATTTGTGCAATCTGATGGTCATGCGAGAATCAATGACATCATTTTCACATAGATTTAAAAAATTTTCTGTCTATTACATTACCTTTTCAGTTGTTTCTTATATAACTGATGTGTCAAATAAACCTCACATCTCCAAAAGGTTACTGTGCTTTAGGTTATAATTATTCATGTGCCTAACGCAGTAGAGTGTGCTATCTTGCTAAATTCATTTTTAAAACATAGTATCCCTAAAAATAATTAACCGAAGTAGACGTTTTTTGAATAAAATAAAATCTAATTATGTGCACAATAAGAGAAAATTATCAAACAAGTCTTAATGTATTTTCTGTACTAGAAAATTCGGGAAAATATCACTAATTTTTGACGAAATTAATAGCATTGTACTAGATCTAAAAAAAAAGTTTTTTTATATTGAAACATACTGTATGTTATACATTTATTTCAAGCTAAATTCAAATGTGCCCGCAAAAATAGCGTAGCACATTTCCTTTCAAAAAAAAAATCCGGTTCAAGATGAAAGAGCCAAAATGAAGAGATGCAAATTGGACACATGATGATATCTTCACAAAGTTGATTATCTTTAGGTTTAAAAGGTGACTGAATTTAAATCTGACGTCCGGATTTTAAAGTAGAAAATCACGGATCCAATAGTGTGAACAAAACTCGCATAAATTGGGGGGAAAAGATGAGTTTTTGTTTATTTTTATTCTAAAAGTTACATCCAAGAAATTCTTTGTTGGTTAAAGAATAAACAGTCATCTTAAGTGCAATAATTGACTGCTAACATTTGTCAATTAGACCAAAGCTTTCGATAAATACCTTTGTATACAATATTATGAAAAATAAATTTTTTAAGCAAATGAAAATTGTTGAGCCTGTGAAAAGTAGCTTAATAACGAAACTTTTAAAATTTGTCAAAGAACTAACAAGAAACTACCAGTTTATATGGGTTTCTAGTAAGAAGATTATTTTTATCAAAAATTAATTGTTTAAGCAATCTAAAAAACATATCAAATCTATAGGCTTATAAAGTTAAATGAGTGTTGAGATTTTGGCACATATCTGACAGTGGTGGCTTTTAAGGTTTCTGATTACGCATTCCTCAACAAAAATTTTAATTTTGAAATGGAAATTTAAAATGGTAAAATTTTTTTTGAATAATCACGAAATTCGTACGCAAAATTGTTATAATATTTAGCGGAGCTGCAAGTTATCAAAAATGTTTCTTCTCGTACTTCAGAATTTTATATGTACAGTAATAAAGAAAAAACTATTATTCAAAATCTAGCCTTTAATTAATACCTGAAAGACTCTTTTAGATTTATTTCATTTACACTTTATCGAGTATTATTTTTTGCTGTCTTTTTTGGTATTATTAAGCATAAGCTTACCATATACGTATTATAAAATAAGATTTATTGTAACATCAAGAAGCATTCTAATTTCAAACGATAATAATTGATAGTATCAATTTAAATCAAAAACAATAAGCTTTGAACCAAAAACATTTATAATTTATTGTTAAGCGTCTATTAATTCAATTTTTATTGGAGCAAAAAACAAGAAAAGAAGAAAAAAGGTAAGTTTCATAAAAAGAGAAAAAAATAAAAAATTCTTTAACAAGGGGAATGGAAGAAATGGTTAAAGTCTGAAATGCAAAAAGCATTTTTAAAATCATCAAGTTATTATTTAAAATCCAAATTGCATTCCAGCAATTTTGTTGGAATTGTTATTTACAGAAAAATTATACTACATAATTTTTATTTTAAAATATGGTCCATTTCTGATAATAAAGCCTAAAAATAACCTTAACTTCTGAAATCTTTTTAAAATTCCTTAATATACTTGATGATTTTTCTTTTAAAATGTGCTGGTGCTTTAATCAGGCATTAGCGGTTGCCGGGATTATTTGTTAATACTCAAGTATTCCAACCACACAAGTTTAATCGTGGAAATGGATATTTCGAAAATTATTAAAAGTATCAAGGCTTTAAATTTGGACACTTCTAGTATTCGTAAACTAAAATGCGCTATATTGAGAAAAGGTATGAAGCTTCTTAAAAGGTGGCCATTTCGAAAATCGGACTATACATCCGCGACTTCAGGCATCACAATTAATGACACAGAAATTAAGTCTGATTTCAAAAATTTAGCCACAGGCCTTTCTACTCATTTCCTATAAGCCAAAGCTACCTTACTGGTAGTAACAAAGGTGACTAATGCAAGATACATAACATTGATCTCTTAGCCGCGGGTCAAACAAACTTAGCAGAAGTCATGTGAGACTTTCGAATCAAGATTTTCAGAACGCAATTAACTCACTAAGTAAAAAATCGATTTTAGACTTCAGGAAAATGTGCAGAATAGAAAACCGGCATCTGGCTCCGAAAGCGTGCAAACACATAAAGCTGAACTTCGGGCTGCGAAAAAACCTAGGTGCAAATCGTAAGGGCCCCAAGAGACCGTCTAGTTTAAGGAAAATGTTCACTTATATCTCCGCGTCCGAAATCTTGATCTCAGTACTAATTATGTTAAAGAGACAAGCCTCAGTCTCAATAAAATTAAATTAAAAAAACAATTTACAGTAAACAATCGCCTAATATCAATCTGTTTAGAAACGGATACCTACAAAAAATCATTTTCATTTTGAACCTCTTTTTTAGCGGTAGAAGCGGCCTCAGCGCGGACAAAGGAGAATCGTAGAAAACTCACTACGGTGGCAGACGTATAATTGTTGTTAGATATATTAATATTGCCAGGCTTAATCCCGTCTAAAGCGTTTAAAAATCGCAAAAAAAAAGTTATACAGTTGGCGTAAGTTTCGTAAGGAATTTTACTCGCACTTTGTCGACGACGGCTTTAAATAGGGTCGAAGATCAGATTTAGTCAAGGAATTAGTTAAAAGATGACCCAATCGATAATTACTAAACAAATATTTAAATTCTAATTAATTTGCTCGAAGACGTGGTTCCGATAGTTGACCAACTAGACTAGGTGCATAGAAGTCTTTAGTCAGTCTATTACAAGGTTATCTGTCGATATTACTGTAGATGTTTCCGTGAGGTATCCCGCCTCGAGAGAAGCTAAAAGAAAAAGTGGACTGTTTACAAAAGAAAATACAAGGCCCTACCTCTTCCGAAAAATTCCTTCCTGAAAGAATTCGCGTATAAACCTTGGTCAACTCAAAAGACCAATAAGCAATCCCTGACGGTAGCGTTGAAAAGGGAAGTAGACAAAACATCGTCGGTCAACTTTGCTCTTATTTCATATGCTCAGAAACATTTTCAATAAAAAATATCAAACTTGTTAACAAACGACTATTAAAGAGTTACAAAAAGAATTTTTTCAATATATAAGAAATTGGCAAAAATAATGTAATTTTATCAATTTGGAGCACCAAATCTCAACGCCTACCACATAATTAACACCGTATAACGACCGAAATTATTCCACCAAAAAAGTTTAGATTTTTTATGAATTACAGGCTGATTTCGCGGACAGTAGTATTAGCTTCTGCCCTTCAGCCTTGTCTTGGTACTAATAAATAAAGTTGTATACTTATTTTGTCAGCAGCAGAATCATTAGTATTTTACGGTCGTCCAAAGCGAATAAATCAGAATCAGCACGAAGTCATTTTGAAGCTAAATCAAGTAGGAGACTATGCTTTGC
>JAUELO010041325.1:0-10352 GCA_032357855.1 Amphibolips quercusostensackenii | reverse complement strand
ACTGTTCTAAGTAAAGGGTATGGATCCAGCCATCTCCACTCAGGCAAATATTATTAAAAACCGTTTGAAATTTGGTATACATACGCATCATACCTTTGCGATGTCTACAAAATTAAAAAGTTAAAAATGACAATTGTTAAATAATAATTATTTGCAAATTGAGAACTAACGGTAAGCACGTTTTTTAGCTTTTGCAAAGAAATTGTTAACAAATCTTTTCTCTTACAATAATGCTACAATGTTGCGGTTTTTTTCCAAAATTTGCAACTTTTTATCAACTTTTTTGTTTACGTGAGGTAATAATCAATTCATATTGATAAAATATTTGTTTAAATAATCTACTATTTTTTATAACCTTCTCCACTTAAAGTAATACTAGATAGCTAGGTTTTTATTAAATCAAAACTTAAAAATTATTTATTCATCTTTTTTTGCATACTTGATTTCATAGCAATTAATTATTTTGTTGATTTTACAAATTTTTATTTTAGGATCTGCAAGAAACTTTATGTTACATTTTAATTGAAATTTTTAAAGGTTATTCACTGACCTACTCCTAATTATTCTATTCTTTGTTTTTATTGCTGTTGTAAGATATCCTTTTTCATTAAAGTATTTTTTTTTAATTATTTCTTTTGTTGTTCATTAATTATTTGTTTAGGAGAAGACAGGTATAAATAATAATAAAAAACTTAAAACAGTATGCATGTTAACTTTTATTATATTTTACCTCACTTTTAAAAAAAAGTTAAAAATAAGTTTAAAAATTTCACAAAAACTGCAACATTGTATCATGAAAACATTGTTCTAAATAATAATAAATATTTTCAAAAATTGCTTTTTGTTAATTTTTATCATAAATTTTTGCGCTGTTACTGAAAAGTTGAAAATAAGTGAAAAATATTTAAAACATCGCGACTTTCTACTTCTATTTTAAATCCAAATAGTGACATAAATGTGAAAAACACGTAGAAGAACTTAATTCATAGATTGAAAAATTATTAGAAAAATTTGAACTAAGAAATAATTTCAATGAGTTTCATTAAAGAAAGAAATTTTTCAGATATGATATATAGTATAGCAAAATAAAAGATCAAAATACTTTTTTTAAATATATTTTGTTCACAAAAGTCACAATTTTTTATTATTATTTAATACTAATATTAATTGTTAATAACAATTAAATTCGTGAGTTCGTGTTACACTTTTTTGATTAAATACAACCAATGAGATAGCTGCGACATGGTTTTGTAGAAAAAATGATTTTTTCCCAATGGAGTATACTTAATTCTTTATTTGTTTACAATATTATTATTATAAATGAAAATATTTAACATTTTTATATTTCTTGAGATATTATTATAACCTTGAAATAATCTAAAAGTTGTTTGATGAAATAAAAAAAATTAAGAAAGTTAATTTGCTTATTAGAATATTTATAGTAATAATAATTTTTAACTAATGGTTATTAAATATTTTAAATACTATTTATACGAAATGTTTCATAATTTTTATTAAGACAATGTCTTTTGTTGCGGTTGAGCACAGTATAAAAGTAATTGTTTATAACAATTGGATTATATCTTGAACGAAATATTTATGTTTCTAAAGTGTATCTGCAATAATTCTAAAAGATAGCGACTTCTGTTAAGATTATTCTGCGGAGAAAATGAATAATATTTGTAAAATGTATAATTTTGACGTTCTATTTGTTTAAATAATAAATTTCACAGAAAAAAATTAAAAAACCAGACCGCAAGTCGTTCTGCAGGCACCAATTTTAAGTGTTTAAGAAAAGCATAAAAATCGGTCAATAATTGTAGTCTGTCAGGATTATGAACAGTAAATTCCTAATACCTCCTACTGTGCGTCGCAGGCAATCAATAAAATCCTGAAAAATTTAATTTAAAAGTTTGATAATAATTTAATTATCATTACACAGCTGCCAGTTTTAACCTTTTTTATTTTGTAGGCCTCGCCAAAGTATAACGCGTATGCATACATTGGAAAGAAACACTTTAAATAAAAAAAGTTCTGTTTTCATTTTCAAAAGTCCATATTTTTTTTTATTTAATTTTTTTCACTCAAAAATTTTCACATAACGAGATGTTTGGACAATAAATATTCGCGTTTTTGAGCGCTTATCCCCTTATTACATCCGAAGCCTCAATTGTCTGTACTCAATTTACTTACTCAATAATTCTTATTAATAAAATTGCAAATTATCTCCACATCAATAAAATAATGCAAATTTAACTCAGTAAATTTTAATAGACTAACATGTTTTGAAGAATAATCACAACTGATATCTGAAATTGAATTTTTTTAAATAAACGATTGTTAGTTAACAATTTTAAAGTGAGGACATACATTTTAATGAATTCCCTTTCGTGATTTCGTAACTTACTCATAGGATAGAAATGATACATTTAAAATCAAAAAGTGATGATAATTGTCAAAAGAGACAATCAAACTTATAATAAAATAAAAATAATACAAGATGTCAATTCTACTTACGTAATTTTTGAAAAGTACATATTATATTGGATCAAAACTCTGGGTGCGATAGGAGTAAAGCAGTCAGCACCTGAATTGAAACTGGTAGTCTCTAGTATTGCTTCTTATAAATATATACCAAATTCACTGGCATTTGCTTTCGCACATCACAGTGAAACTTTATCAAAAGTCGAGAATGTGAGTTAACAGGCACGCACAATTTCCATCGGAGCTGATAAAAAGACGTTATTTGAAAAAAATGTATTCAATAAAGAACATGATTAGAAAATTATTCTAAAACTCTCTCATCTCCGTGCTTATACAAAAGGAAATATAACCAACACAAGTGTTAGTTACAAATTTATGCATCTCATTACACATAGGTGACATCTTGTGTCTATGTTCTGACAGCTCTGTTATTTGCTATAAATGAAAATAAGAGAGAGGAATTATATAGAGTATAGACATCATAATGAACTGGTGTATATTCTTCACGTTACCACCCGAGTCGAAATTTAGGACCTACTTTGAATCTGTAACTTCTACCTTAGTAGGCGCTGAGCGCAGTGAAGTAGATTCTAAATAAGAAGCGAGTTTTGGTCACAGCCTGACAACAGGCAAAAAGCCTGCACGGAGGAAGCTGACTGAGGATTTTATCTCTTCCCAGGAGCAAAGAGCCGGCGCAGAATCCAAAAATTCCCCACTAACGTTTCTCTCGCGATCTTGGAAGAGAAAAGTAGGGCGCGGCTTATGAAAGGCCGGCGCAAGGCAAAACTGCCTGTTGGGTTCCTGCAGATTCAATTACAGGGCACTCTGGAAAGTAGTCCCACTGGGAAGTTTTTAGGCTACGTCCTAAACTCGACTCGGCAAAGGCGAGAAGGTTCTAAGAATCAGAAGCAAGATTGTGCTGTAATAAAGATTATCGCTGTAATTGGATCAGTTTTCCGTTTTGTATTCTAGCCCTCAGAAACAAAGTTGCTTACTAGTAAGAGGGACGACGATTCGACTCTCGAACCTGGTATAAAAAGTCAACTCGGTTCGAGCTCGAAAGGAGATACTTTCGAGTCATAAAACGATCTTTCTCAGTTTAAACACAAATCTATTACTCAAGAAGGCAAAGGCGAAAGCGAGGCTATAAGGTACATAATAAGAATACGGAAAAAATAGTTTATTGAAGATCCAGTGACTTTGTATCATTCTCTGGGATATTTTTCAGCTTTATATTCTCTTAGACAAGAAATCCAAAGTCTAAGTGACAGTCACTGCAAATTCAAAGCACGAGTGCTTTTTATTATACGAAACAAAGGTCAGACTTTTGAGGCACAGTTTATGAAAATCCAATAAAGATTTTTCAATGAAAAAAAATTAATTTTCGAATTAATATTAAAACACAGCCTTAATTTTTTATAATTAATGATACACACTTTGCACACCCGGTCACTCACGCATATAGTCGCACGGTTAACATTTAAATAATTGCATTCGCTAAAGATTAAAACTTTTACCTAACAACCTAAGCTCGAGTATTCTACCGCGCGATCGAACTCATTTTGCTATCGACGCATATAGACTTTGCTTACCAACTCTCCTGCAAGAAGTGTGAGGCAGCGTCGTAACAAGTCGTAGGGTGAGCCTCAAACATCTTCTAACTAAAAGCTGTTGAACTTAATGATTCTTTGAATGAAACATCCTTCTGATGATTCATAAGTAGTTAGTTGTAAGGCAAATAAAAATTTTTTTAATGACTCTAATTGAACATTTTCTATTCAGAAGTAAGGGGCCGTACTTAAATTACGTAACGGATTATACGAGTAGGTCCTCTCCGAAACACCGCTCCCGCCACTAACAAATTGTAACAAAATATTTCTAGCCCCCCCCCCCGTCTGACTGTACGTAATTTAAAAAAAAAATGTTTTACTGGTTATTGCTAGTAGAATTAGGCAGGGTGTCTGAGAACTTCATTTCTAAAATTTTCTGACTTTTTCTTGACTAATTTTTTATTTTCCTTGATGCTAAATATTCAAATACCAGCATTTTAATCTTTATATACTTCAAACATAAAATCTTTTGTAAACGGAATAAAATAGTGTTTTAGGTACAAATTTTTGAATTTATCAATTTATTTTATACAAAAAATGTCTTTTTTACTATAAAAGATGGCTTTTCAGCAAAATACTTTAATTCGAACAAAATAAATAAATTTTTATCATAATAGTTGAATTTTCAACTTAAAAAGATGAATTTCTAACAAAAAGTGTTGTTGTTCATATTTTGGTCAAAAACAATGAAATTAATACAAAAAAATGTATTTCAAACCCAAAAAGACTTTTTTTTAACAAATACAGATTTTTCACTTTGGAAAGAAAATATTATTTCAATTGTTGAATTTTCAAGCCAAAAGACGAATTTTCTCTACAAAAATTTAATTTTCAAACAAAAAATATGTCTGTAGCAAAAAATTATTTTTCCACGAAGCTGATGCATTTTTACCCAACAAAAATGAAATTTCAAACCAAAAATATTTCTGCAGCCAAAAAAGGAGAATTCTCAACTAAAAAAAAATGAATCTCGAAAAAATAACAAAGTTACATTTTCAGTAGTGCTAGTTGAATTTTAAATTTAAAAAGATTAATTTTCAACAAAATAGTTTAACTTTTACCAAAGATATAAGTTTTCAACTAACAATATAAATAATATAATAATATAAACAAAATAGTTGAATACTTCAGCAAAAAAAAAATAATTTTTAACTAAAAACTTGCATTTTCATGAAAAAAAAATTTCTAGCAGAGCAGATGAATTTTCAAACCAAAAAGATAAATTAGAAAAAAATTGAATTTTCTGTTAAAAAAGATTTTAGTTGACTTTTCGCGATCAAAACATAAATTTTTTACCAAGAAATAAGTTTCTGCAAAAAAAATTGATTTTTTAATCCAAAAAGACGAATTTTTACCCAAAAAGGATGACTTTTAACAAAATTGTTGAATTTTTAACCAAATAGTTGCATTTTTATCCAAAAAATATAAAATTTCTCTTAAAACAGATGGATTTTGATAAAAAAAAAAAAATTAAAAAAAAAAATTGAATATTTATTTTAAACAGATTCCAGAAATGATTAAAGTTCATTTTTAAACACCAAAATATAAATTCCAAACAAAAAGTAAATTTTTTTAAAAATAGTTCACTTTTCATCAAAACAGTAGAATTTATAACTAAAAGTATGACTTCTTAATAAAATAGTTTAATTTTCAACCAAGCAGTTGCATTTTTATCCTAGAAAGATGAAATTTCCCTTATAGCAGATGAATTTTCACTTAAAAAAAAAAAATTAAAAAAAAAAGTTGAATTTTCATCCAGAAAATATTACAGTACATCAAAAAATTAAATTTGACCAAAAAGTAAATTTTGTACGAAATAGCTAAATTAAAAAAAAACAGCAGAATTTTCAACCAATAGAGTGACTCTTTAACAAAATTGTTTGATGTTTAACTAAACAGTTGCATTTTCATTCAAGAAAGATGTAATTGTTGCTAAAGCAGGTGAATTTTGAAATCAGAAAGACAAATTAAAAAAAAAAGAGTTTAATTTTAAACCAAACAGTTGCATTTTCATCTAAGAAAGATGAAATTTCTTTCAAAATAAATAAATGAAAAAAAACTTAAAAAAATAAGTTAAATTTTTATCAAAAAAAATTCCAGTTCACTTTACAACAACAAAATAAGAATTGTAAACAATAAGTTAATTTTCTCCTGAATAGTCGAATTTTTCACCATAAAGAATGACTTTTTAAAAATACTCCTAAATTTTTAATCTGACAGTTGCATTTTTGTACAAGGTAAAGGAAAATTTCACTAAAACAGGTGAATTTTTAAACCAAGAAGACAAATTTTAAATAGAAGAGTGTAATTTTCGTCCAAAAAGATTGTAATGAACTTCGCAACAGAAAAATAAAAATTTTATGCAAAAAGTAAATTTCCTAGAAAATAGTTGAATTTTGAGCAAAAAAGTTGCATTTTAATCTAAGAAAGATGCAATATTTCTACTAAAAAAAGATGATCTTTTAAATGAAAAAGACAAATTTCCAGAAAAAATATATCTTTTATCCAAAAATGATTTTATTTGAGTTATCAGCAACAAAAAATGGATTTTAAACGAAAGGTTAATGTTTTACGAAAAGAGTTGAATTTTTAACCCAAAAAGACAAATTTAAAAAAAAAAGTGAATTTGCAAAAATAATGATGTCTTTCATAAAAGGCTCGATACTTTTTTCATTAAATATTTAAAACACTTACAAACGATCTAAATGTAATATAAAATGTAGAAAAGTAAAGTGCAAAAATACTTTGATAACCTTAATGACAAAAAAAAATTTTTTGTTACACAAAAACTTCCATAAAACGCAGTTTTTAATTTATATAACTTTTTATCAAACTTCTTTACTCACTTTGGATGTGGAATAACTCTTCTAAAACAATGATTTAAAATATGTTGAATAAAATATTGAATGCTACTTATTTTTAAAGGACTCGATAGCGACAAGAAAATGTTTGCGACACAAAAACCTTTACAAACCGCATAGCTTTCAATTGATGTAATTCTGTAACAAAATTTTTTAACCATTTTTTGTCTTAGATATTCTTATAAATCAATTAATTATTTTTTTTTAATATCCCGAATTCGTTCAGAAATGAAAAATAGAAAACTACAAGTTAAAAATTAAAATTTTAAAAATTATATTAATGACGTTTTTGTATGATTTGAGATTAATAGATATCACTTTTATTTAATGGAAAAGAATAATAATCAAGTAGAAGGTTCAATAGTTCAGCTAAGAAATTATTTTAAATCAAGAAAACCAAGAATTCAACGATCAGATTTTCTCTTCTAACATAAGGGTGAAATTAAAATTTTTACTTTTTTTGAATATGACTTTTTAAATTTTAATATCTTGGAGTGAAAGATTTCAAAAAACACTCCAAAGTCTCTTCTGATTCGAAGATTAGTCTTTGCATTGAAAACGTATTTAAAATTGTAATATTAAATAATTAAATAACTTTTTTTATTAGAGCTGAGAATAAAAAAATAATCTTGATGAGAAAATGAATCCCCTGTCATTTTCTAATGACAGTAACAAGTAACAAACGCTTACAAGCACACAAAAATATGCAGAACGGTCTAAACGCGCAACGTGCGCGGTGCTACGGAAAAACGTTCACTGCGCATTTACAGTCTTCAGTGACTGGTGAACGGAATTCTATAAGCTCGTTTTCTTAATTATTCGATTAATTAATTACTTCCTAAATTCTTTTTTACAAATTATATGAAAAATCGTTTATTATCAAATAAAATCTAATGCACTTTTAAATATAATTAATAAATTATCTTCTTAAATCCCTATTTTTTACAATCATTCGACTGTCACCTAAACTCTTGAGAAATGTTTATTACTTGTCAGAAAGGATCGCTTGCTTTTTGAAATACTATGAGAATTAGTAGACTTTTTTTCAGTGACACTGTTTTAAAAAAATAATCACTTTTCTGTTACTATTTAATAAAATTTGCTAAAATCGCACCGGACTTTTCTCTCAATCCAGGAGTTATAAAACAGTCATTTGAAATTTAGGCGATTATTTTTTTCCGTGTAGGGAGATGATTTATTAATAAGATAAATAAAATAAAATTTAACAGAAATAATTTCAAAAATAATTTATTACTATTTATATTAATAGTTTCTCAGAATAATGCTAGAAAGCTGCATTTTTTTCTAAAACTTTTCACTTTTTGTCGAATTTTTAATGAAAGTAAGGTAATAATTAATGCAAGCTGACAAAAATAATTGTTTAATACATTCACTATTATTAACAATAATATTCTTTTTGAATAATGCCAGAAATTTGTGGGTTTTTTTGTGAAATATTTCAATTTTTGTTTACTTTTTGTTTAAAGCGACCTGGAAGTTATCGAAATTTAACAAATATAATTGTTTAAATAAATTTATATTGTTTAGAACTATCTTTTTACATAAGAATGCTAGATAGTTGCGGCTTTTTCTGAAATTGTCCATTTTTTGTCAACTTCTCACTTTGTGAGGTAACAACTAATGCAAGTTAACAAAAATAATTGTTCAAACAGTAATTATTGATTATGACTATCTTTTCTTAGAAAATTAAAAAGTTTTGGTTTTTTATCAATTTTTTTACTATGCTTTCTCTTTTTAGTTATGAACGTATAATAAGTAAACAATAGCATTATTTCCTAAACAATTTCTTTTTTTCTTGTTAATTTATTTGTCTAAAATAAAATCGATATTTAAAATATTTTTTAAATTTTCCATATGAAATATATTAAATATAAATTTCATTTGAGAGAATTTTTTTTTTGAATTAATATTAATATTTATCACTGAATATTAATTTCATAAAAACTAGAGCTTTGTAACATTATTTGAAGAGAATATTATCAAAAACAATAAATAAATTGTTTAAACTTAAATATTAAGTCATTTTATTTTTTGAACACCCTTACTTCTTTTCTTCCGTAAGGTTAGCCCCACCCCCCCCAAAAAAAAATTCCTGGCTATGCTGCTAAGTTTCATAAATAGCGAATTAAAAAAATGTTCTTGTACGTGTTATCAATTTCCTCTTATGCGTCCGCATCTTTACTATAGTAATTTATTCAACATGATTAAGCATGTCCATTCTGTATGATTAGGCATGGATATTGATTATTACATACTTTTCATATCCATTTTCATTTCACGAGTTTTGCACATTTTTAGGATAATTATGAAATATGCAGATATTATTACTTTATCAAAAATAAATTAATTTAGTATGAAAGTTGCAAAGTTATTGTAATTATTTAATAAATAATAATGTAGTCTTGCAACATGAAAATCTGCTGCCTTAAATAATGTTGCATATTTTATAATCTTCTCAAAACTTTCAAATTGATTTTAAATTTTTTTCCTAAAATTAATTTTTCTAAATAAAAAACCTCTTCAAATCATTTAAGGAATCTTAAAACGTTTCCAAATTTTTAAAAACATTGACTATTTTATTTTGAAATCTTCAAAAAAGTACATTTCGGTTAAGATTTGTGATGTAGCATGAAAGAGATTTAGCTATAGTAAAAGGCGTATATAATATAAATTTTCCTGTGATAGAGCGGTAAAGAAAGTGCGTGATAAATTTGTTAATTTTTTCATCCCGAAAAGTACATCGAATTATATAATTACATAGATTTTACAGCATAATAAAATCACTGATAAGTAATAATCTATCAAAAGTGATTATATTTGTAATATAGCTTTAATGTTGCATTTTTAAAGAGAGAAGTCCTTTATAGAAGAGTGTATAGACGCTTGGATTTTCTAACAATGCAATCGTAGACGGCGCACAGTGGAGTGAAATCGGAAAACGATGTTCAAAATGACATTTAGAACGCAATTATGCACCAATTTTAGTTTTTTTTTAATTGAGAACTAAATTTTTCAGAAAATGGTCAGAGCAGTTTTCTTATTTTTTTGTTTATTTAATTTTTATTTTCATGCAAACAGCGAAAAAAATGTCGATTTTTTTAATTTCATTTTTTATCTTCTGCACAAAATTTTTCTAATGCTTTTCGTTCTTTGCATAAAAAAATTTGCAAATAGCATAGTTAATTATTATAAACAAATTGTATCAAAAAATACTCTACATTAGGGGTTATTCGTCTTCAAAGTATATTTCTGCTCTGAAATCGCATGCTGTCATCGTTAGGATGAAACATGGCCATTGAAATTTAGGATTAAATGTTATTTGTTTATATTATAAACAAATTATATAAAAAAATGCACATATTGACTATTTTTAGGC
>JAUELO010041319.1:0-10352 GCA_032357855.1 Amphibolips quercusostensackenii | reverse complement strand
AAAATGTTTAATTAATATCATAAATAACTCTAAAGCTGTTCACACAAATTTGGCTCACACAATTACGCAATATTATTTTGTGACATCATCAAGAATGCTTTAGAAGCTTAGCATGGACACGAACCACTACAGCTGTAGAATATTTTTTATGTTGGTAACGTGAGTTTCATGGTCTCTGATAATAATATATCTACCTTCAAATCCTCAATTCATAGTAGGTTCTAGGCTGCAGAATAATGCATGTACTAGTTATTTGCACATTAATTAAACAAAGACAGGAATTTTTCATTGAAAGCATTATTTATAAGAAAGCAATAAATCAAAATTACATACAAATATATAATGTCATACATAGCCCTCTATATAAAATTTTACCTTTACACCTACATCTTTGCGCATCAAATAAAGACATAAATTGTTAATAAAATATTTATCTATGAGGAAGCAATGAATAATCCTTTTTTTCTAATAACTTAAAAGTCTTTGCACAAATTAATCAATAAAGATAATAAATAGCCTTGAAGCTGTTCACACAAATTTAGCTCTCACAATTGCACAATATTATTCTGTAGCATCGAGAATGTGCTAGAAGCTCAGCATGGACAGGAACCACTAAAGCTGTAGATTGTTCTCGATTTTGGTAATGTAGGTTTCATGTTTTCTGATAGCAATTTATCTACCTCTATATCCTTAAGTTATAGAAAAATAAAGACTGCAGATAAATGTTATTTCGCGTTATTTCGCGCATCAAATAAATAAAGACAAGAATTTTTCATTGAAAGTACTATTGATAAGGAAGTAAAAAATAAAAATTATAGAATAAAACATAATGTCATACATAGCCCTTCGTGTCAAATTTTTTTGTAAACCTGCATCTTTTAGGCAATAAATAGATAAAGACAGGAATTTCCAATCAAATATTTATCTAGAAGAAAGCAATAAATGATCCTTATTTTTTTTACAACTATATGAGTCAGTAGAAAATTCTAGGGTAAAGCAAAATATAACCTTGATAGTGTTTACGCGAAATTCTCAATTAAGATAATAAATGACCTTGAAGCGGTTTATACGAATCCGCCTCCCACAATTGCACAATATTAATCATTGACGTCATCAAATATGTTTTAGAAGCTTAGCACAGACACAAATGCTTTAGCAAGTATTTTGCGCATGAAATAAATAAATAAAAGCAATCCTAACTAAATATTTATCTATAAGGGAGCAATAAATCATCCTTTTTTCTTATAACTATATGCTGCAGTAGAGAATGCTAGGGTAGAGCAAAATATGGCCTCAAAAGTATTTACGCAAAAAGCTTGATTGGGACGTTATCAAGTATGTTCTAGAAGCTTAGAACGGACACGAACCACTACAGCTGCAGAATCTTCTCGATGTCGGTAAGGTAAGAATCTTAACCTGAAACCCGGCTTTGCTTATCTACTGTCTTTATAATGTAGCCCGCAAAAGTCGCTTTTTCTTCAAAGTCATAAAACTTTCGCACTTTGAAATATAGGGTTCATATATATTCTATGAAGAGGCTGAAGTAACTAAAAAGTTTGTGATTCAATTTTCGCAACAGCGCGTAGCTTGTTGTTCTCCATTTGTGATATATAATGCGAGTACATAAGAACTGTATTATTTACGAGACCCAGAGGAAATTTTTCATAAGAAGATTTTTTTGTATGCACCTCCCTAACCGCAAAGAAAAATCGTGAAATGTAGGAAAAAGAGCGTGAAATGTTAAGTACACAGTAGAATTTGTTTTGGGAATGAACGATTTTAGACGAATGAGCTGAATTAATTTGCGAATTAAACGAACCATTAAATCGTCGGACGTAATACGGAATTATTGACGATTCAGGACTTCAAAAACCCAATATTGGTGAAGAAGAACATAACAGTCACATGATTATTCGCATCTGGAACTAATTTCAATTTTCGTAAAAGCTTTTATTGTCATTGCACTAATTGATAAGCTATTGAACAAAATGTGCTCAATTCACTTTGCTTTATTCATCAATGTTTAATAAAATGTGAGCAAAATGAAATAAATAAATCAAAATTAATTAAAAATTCATTTCTTTAAAATATTTTTAAAAAAGTAATGTATAAAATTATGTGTAAAATAAAAATTAATAAAACGAATTTATAATCAAATCGTTACACAGTCAATTTTGCTTCCCCGTGTAATATCTTTTCTAATTTCTCTTTAGTTATTTTTAAAATTGATGAAACTCGCTTTTTTGATAATATTGACCAAAATCATAAGCGATTATTATCATAAGAAATCATTGACGGCGTAAGCAAACAAAGCATGATAAATTCACTTTAGTTTAGTTCAATTTATACAAATTTTTATATCTGATTGCTACATTATCAATTTTTTTTAAATTTTAGTTTTTTAAAATTATTTATCAGAAGAAAAATATTGAAAGGTATTGACGTATTTAACAAGTGTTTAAATGTTTTCAACCAAAAAATAAAACTTTAACAAAATAGCTAAACTTCCAACAAAATAATTTATCTTTTGACCACATGGTTAATCTTAGTTTCAAATAAAAATAAAATTAAAGATGGATTTCAAATCTAGGACCTACTAACTGAATTTTTAATCCAAAAGGTTAAAATTTTTAACAAAACAGCTAAACTTTCGGACAAAAAAGATGAGTCAACAAAATAGTTGAATTTTCAACAAAATAATTTTATTTACAAAAAACATTTGAATTGTTAAACAAGTAGCTGAATTTCTGAGCTACAAAAATTAATTTTTAGCTAAAAGATTTAATTTTCTACCATAAAAAACGAATTCTCAACAAAAGAGTTAATCTTTCAAATAATAGTTCAATTTTTTACTTCAATAGAATTATTTTCTACCCAAAAAGACAAATTTCAAACAAAGTACATAAATGTTTTACCAAATATCTGAATCTTCTGCTTGAAAGCCAAAAATTTTCACCAAAAAATGGAATTTATACATTTTCAGATGAAAATTAATTTATAAATAAAAAAAAAGAATTTACAACCAAATAGTTATAATTTTGAACTAAATATATGAATTTATAACAACAAAATTAATTCACGCCCAAAATAAATGCATTTTCAACAAAAAATGTAATTTTCTACCAATTAATTGGATTTTTTATTAAAATAGTTTCATTTTTCACCAAATAGCTGGAATTTTTAGCAAAATTGTTAAATTTATAATTAAAAAGCGTACAATTTTACCAAAAAATGTACAAGTTACATTTTGAGTTCATAATATTAATTCTTAACAAAAAAAAAACTAATTTTTTACCAGTTACATTTGAATAATTAATTTTTCTACCAAACAATACGAATTTTAAACAAAATACATGAATTTTCTACCAAATATATGAATATTCATTTTAAAAAGCAAAAATGGAATCACTACATTCTCAGATAAAAAAAATTAATTTTTAAAGAAAGGAAAACGAATTTGAGAACAAATAGGCGAATTTTCAACCCAAAATTTAACATTTTAATAACAAAGTTAATTCACGACCAAATAGATAAATTTTTAACAAAGATGTAATTTTCAAAATTTTCAAATTAACACTTTAATTTCCAACCAAATAGTTGAATTTAATACTGAAATAGTTAAATTTTTAACTAGAATAGATTATTTTTTGTAGCTAAATTTTTAGATAAATAGTTCAATTTTCACCTAAATACTTGAATTTTCAACCGAAATAGTTGAATTGTTAACTAAAAAAAGATAATTAAAAAATAGAACAGTTATATTTTTAGTTAAAAATATTAATATTAAAGAAAAAAAATTCCTACTAGTTAAGTTCAACAGAAAGCCGAACTTTCAACAAAATAGGTGAATTTCCAATAAAAAGATAAATTAAAAAAAAACTTTTTCAACAAAAAAGTACATTTAATACCAAGAAGCTGAATTTTTAAATAAAAAGTGTAACATTTAACCAAATAGTAGAATTTTCTACCAAAAAAGTTCAATTTTTTATCAGAAGGATGAATTTTCAACCAAGGAAAAGTATTTTTTACAAAACAGTTGAATTTTTAAGCAGAAAAGATGAATTCTCAACAACACATGTAACAATTAATTACGTTTCCACACATTTTTGGATAAATTTTCAAACAAGAAAATTAATTTTCCATAAAAGAAGACGGATTTTCTACTAAAAAGTTGAATTTCAAACTAAAAAAAAATCCATTTTCAATCAAAAATATAGATTTTTTCGTATCAAAATATCAACTTTAAACCCAAAATGGAACAGTTACATTTTTATATTAAAAAATAATTTCTTAACAAAGAAAAGCAATTTCGACAAACTGGTTTCCAGATTTTTAACCAAAAAAATTAATTTTCAAATATTAGTATTTTAATTCATATAAAAATCAATAAAAAAAAGTACGAATATTAAATAAAACTGATCAATTTCCATCTAAAGAGATAAACATGCAGAAACAAAATACTATAAATAAAATTGTTAGATTTTAGTTAAAAAACAAAATTTCAAGCGAGAAAGGAATTTAAAATGATATAAATTTCGAACCAGAAATTTAATAGTAGACTTCTTAACCAAAAATGAATTATATTAATCAACAATAGTTAAATTTTCTTATCGGGTTCTGTTAATTTGGTTAGTATCTAAGCGAAAAAACGAAAAAAAAGAAAATTTCTTGAAAACGGCTGAAAAAGAGGAATTACTTACTGTTTGCATTATTTAACAAATAAAATATTAAATAAATCGTAGTTTGGCAAATTAAAAATTAACTGTAAGGATTTTGTATAAATGAATCTTTAATTGTTAATCTTAAAAACTAAAAAATTTTAAAATGAAATCGTTAAAAATTTAAGAAATTTCGACTGTGAATCTCAAAATTAAAATATTCCAAAAAAATAATTCAGAATTGCATTACATGCCTCTAAATAATAAATCGTAAAAGTTGTATAATTTTTGATTCTATGTTTTCAGAATTCAAAAATTTTTCAATTGCATTAAATTTTGAAACTTAAAAATTATGTAATTTTCAAATTTGAAAATTATCTTTTTGTTGTCGCAATTTTTACGATTTACATATGAGAGTTTTCTATTTGGGAGATTTGGAATTGAAAACTTACAAATCTTGACATAATTATAATATTTTTATTTGTACATCTTTTACATTTTATAAATATCAATATTGAATTTTCAAAATACATGTTTTTAGATTCTTAATGTACGAGTACTTAAGATACACATTTTCATAAAATTAAGACCATTTTCAAAACTTTATTTGCCATATTAGATTAGCCAACCTAAGTTTCGAAATTCTGTTATCAAATTCGGATTCAGCGACCCCAAAAACTTTAGAATTTCCATTTTTATGAAAATCGGATCACTAATGCAGATTCTAAAAAGTGACCAATAAATTTTAGGGAAAACTGTTTCAGAAACTTCAAAGATATATTTTTCAGCTTAAATACTTTTGAAATTGCTTATTTCAGCACCAATACATAGTTCGGATGAACAAAAATTTTCAAAAATACTTTCACCGAAAAATTATTTATGTCAAAAGTGACCTTAATAAAGAAAATCACCCACATATTACTGTAATAAGAAAATTATTTTTGAATCTAAACATGCACACTTGCCTAAGTTTTACCTTTCGAGTAAAAAATTAGAAAAATTGAAAATCGCATATGACTTAATGGTCTCCTATTTAATTTTTTTCTGTTTTATTGCTTTTATTTTCTGAATGTCTAACATCTGCATGCGGGACAATTCATTTCCAGAATATCAGAATTGTAGAAGGCTTCATTAATTTTCATAAAGCTTAGTAAGACTCTATTTTTCGATGAGTGAAGCTTATGGATAAAATGGATCTCTAAAATTTTTAAAATTTAAGAAGTTACAGGTGCTACCTCCCCTATTAAATCCAGACCAATTTTGATGGGATACCAACAACAAGAGGTGCTGACTCAATTAAGTTTATTCTAACAAGTTGCGAATAAACTCTTGCATTTGCCTGCACATCCACATTAACAAATTTCGTGATAAAATTGCTTTAGATCAACCCGACTGGGAGAAACCACATAGTGAAAAAAACTCTTGACACATCACGGCTCCTGTAAATTAATAAGTACAAACAATATTGCATACTGCGCTAGATAAAAATCAGAAGGCAACCCTTTTTTAGGTAGTGCAACCCTTTTGCAAAATACACACACACTCGTCACTTCCACATTCATGGTCCTAATTCCAAAATAATATAACAAAGAACTTTGTAGGATATTTCGATAGAACAAGTTTGCTGATTCGCAATTAAATTTGTACCAAGAACAAGATTAAGTTTTCTACATCCTTCTTCCTGTACAGGAACTATAGCTTCCGTACCTTTTCCAAACATCCGCTGCCAACTTTAGTGATTTGTAATTTACTTGTATGAAAATCCGTGCATCTTGGATATCAAAAATTGTCCAGTAAGGCTGTCATCATCTTAGATTTTTGGGCCGCTTGTTTAAAGCCAGATGCTGCTGGCAGAAAGACTGAACACAGAAAAACAAAGTGTGAATCTAACACTAATTTTAGGGTACCATTCACGTGCAACAAAAATCACTCTTGATAGCGTGAATGGTACCACTTACATCAGGTATCGTTTCCCTTCAACTTGGGGTACGAAGCGTCACCTGCTGTCATTTATTTTTACAGTTTTGCGGCAAAAACAAAGTCAATCTTTTTGTATCCCAACTCCGAGCGATATGGAACACCATCTTGAAATTAGGTGCAACGGAATTTCATCCTAGAGTTTTTACTGTGAAGCAAAGGAACTTTTCCTAGTACAGGAATCATCAGCTCTCGATGTTTGTAGTTTTAGGAGTCTATAGGCAAATACTGTCAATTTATTCTGTAATAAGACATTTTCTAAAAGTATTTTAATTCTTGCACACTTCTTTGTTCTCTCTGTATTATCTGCAGTGTTCTTTCTGGCAGAAATTTACCATTTTATAATGATACTAAATTTCAATTGCACATTAATTTTAAATTGAGTGCAATTCACTTGTCAAATTTAGTGCAATTCACATGACAAATTTAGTACAGTTTACTTGACAAATTTAATATGCTTTACAAACTACATATTCTTTTATGGTATTTATTTTCTCGTTGCTGAACTTTTACTTTATTTTACTTTCTGTCTGTTAAAAACATAATGACATCAGTTTTAGGACCAATAATTTTTTCTTCGATTCGACCTGAGTTAAACTTGATAGTTTCAATATTAATTTCTAGCAGCGCCATTTAACTTTGTGCCTTGTCTCATTTATTACTAACAGAAGAAAACTTGCAATCACATAATGGAAAGGCAAAGATTGCTACAAGAAATATAAGTAATTGGTTGAATAACCATATTTAATATTCAACCTAGTTTTTAATGGAATCATTGCTCGTCTTGTCCTAAGTAATATATCTACTCTTAAGCTTCACATCCTAATACCAGAGTGTTTTTTCCTACCTTCCACACGTGACAAAATTCTTATAATCAAGCTTTCGATAAGCCGTTACCTCTAAAGAATTTTCGAAAAACTATATCTTTTCCTCAAGTTCGAACAGGAGGATTAAACATGCCACTTCCTTCACTCCTTGTTTTTCATTCGCTATTTGCCTATTTACCTTATATTTCTTAAAAATTACATTTAAAATATCGATTATTTAATGGATGTTTTCGTTAATAATGTTGATTTCGCTAAGAGATAGTGTTACCAATACATTTGTTAGAATAGACAAATAACGACAACAGCATTTTAAGGGGTGAGCATACGCTATCAAAAGCTAGTTTGTTATAATTTATCATTGTGCAAAAAACATAATGTTTTATAGCTTAAAAATGTCAAATGTTTTACCAGGAAAAAAGTTTTGCGAAAAAGTTCAATGACCTTCACTTATTTGGAGAAAACGGCTGCTGAAAGTTATCGAATGTTGGTTGAAGCTTATGGTAAATATGATCTAGCCAAAACACTTATGATTGATGGTTTGTACACTTTAAAAGTAATGATTTTGATATAAAAGACAAAAAGCGTCAATGTAAGCAGAAAAAGTCTGAAGATGCAGATTTGCAAACACTATTGTATGAAGGCTCAACTCAAATGTTGAAAAAATTGGCAGAAGCATTGAATGTTGCCCAATATACCGTTTCCAAATGTCTACACACATTGGGAAAATGCAGAAGGAAGGAAAATGGGTACCATTTAAACTGAACGAAAGAGACATTGAAATGCGAAAAATTCCTTGTGGAATTTTCTTGACAAAATGTAAAAATGCATAAAATATGTAAAAAAAACTATTTGGAAACCGTTAAATCGGATGTTTTACCCTACCCGCCGTATTCACCGGACTTGGCTTCTTCGGACTACCACTTATTTCGATCGATGTAGCATGGACTTTTATAACAACACTTTGATTCTTACGAAGAAGTATAAATTTGGCTAGATGAATGGTTGACCTCAAAAAACGAACAGTTCTTGGCGCGGAATCCATTCTTTGGCATGAAGATGGGGTATGTCAGAACATGAAATCCTTATTCATGAAAACTCATAAAGCCACTGCGCATCGCTGGCTATGCAGTCTCAGGCTCTGTATTCAGGGATGAGTATTAGTATTCTACATTTTAAAGTTGGAGCACTGTTTTAAACTAGTATATACAATATGGTTTAAAAGTGTATAAATTGTGATAAAAATGCTTTCATCATCTTCAGCGAACACGTAATGTACTATATTTTTTTAAGCGGCTTTTTTAACTTAGGCATCTCCTATAGAGAAAAAAGCATGCCATCACATAAATTGCATATTTGAAGACAAAACAATTCTGATTGTATAAATCATTTATGTCATTCCAATCATTTATATCAATATAATCTTACAAAAATTTTTAGTCGCGTTATCCAGACTTCATCGTGAGAAGTTCCTGATAAGTGTCTTTCGTCTTACGATTGATCATCTGTAACCAAATTCCTTTTATTGCCTTTAGTTCGTCAGTGGAACTTTCATCAAGTACAATTTAATCTCTTGACCTCTTGCAAAGTCAAGTGCCTTTAATTGCCTTCTGAACATCCTTGACTTTCCACTTAAAGAAATGTCCTCCGAGTCTAAGAGGATATTTTTGTTTTGAGACGACCTTTTTTCTAAATGTCCAAGTAAACTGCCTCACGGTTGATTATTTGCAACCGAGTGCTTTTTACTGCCTTTCGCCCAACCTTGGTATTAGCCAAGTTCGATTTTTAATTTGGTATTTTCAGAGGATCAGTCATATATAGCAGAGTTACTGCAGGTAACGTTAGAACCTATCGCTTATCTAGATCCCAAAATAAGAACAGTAGAATCAAACATTCACTATCGCCCGTCTAGACCCCAAATTAAGGACAGTAAAACATTAAACATTCACTATCAATCAATCCTCTCTATAAGTAGGTACAGTCTAATCTTGTAGTTTCCTTGACTGTTCCAATTTTACACATTGAATTTTATAGTATAGCTTCTTATTTTATTATTAATAATATTATTTAACAATAATCACTGATCACTTCTCACTTCAGACAAAATATAATTACCAAAAATGCGGAATCCCGCCAAAAATTCACATAGTCGATATCAACCTACAACAAACCGCAACACCTTCTCCAAACAAATTTTGATCGGATTTCAACAATTAGAGAAGCGAAGTGGGAAAGCCAAAATCAATTAATCACTCGAGTTAAGTCAATTAGGTTTAATTCCAGTAATTTGCGAATACACTTCGGCATTTACCTACGCATCTACATTACCAAATATCGTTCTGTCAGTGCTTCAGATCGACCTGACTGGGAAAAACCGCTTAGTGGGAAAAGCTCCGCTAGAAGCTTTTCCTCTTAAAATATTTTAATGAAACGTATTTAGTGATTCAAAATTAGATCTTAAAGTGATAACAAGCTTGAGTTTTGTTTGAACACTGTTGTGCTTTTTCCTTAGTTTGGTAGCCTTATCACAGTAAAAAAAGGATCATTTTTGTTGCAGAGCATTTTGCTCCAACGATCATTTGAATTTCGAGATCGTTATGATCTGTCCATTAGAATCACTTTGATCAACTTTCAAGTTCATTTTTCGGACTAAACAAAATGACCGCTAATTTTTGGCGCCAATGTCATAACGACATAACCTCAAAATTTTATCCAACCGCACGCAAGTACTCCAAGAACGTCGGCCATTTTGGTTTGACTTGATACATGATCGCGAATCAAATCATTATGATCTGAAAAGTCCATCATTCATTCCAGTTGATCAAAATGCCCTTGATTTTGGTATCACTTTTGTTGCATATCAAAATGATATTGATTTCGGTATCATTTTGAA
>JAUELO010041287.1:0-10353 GCA_032357855.1 Amphibolips quercusostensackenii | reverse complement strand
AATTCATTTTAAGAGGAGGCCTTGAATATCAGGGCAGAAGCCATAGAGGAATTAAAAACGCAATAAAGACAGAAAGCTATCCACGGCGAGCACTCCAGAACGTTAGATCGAAATGAAGTGGATAGTGAGAAAACCAACGTTTGGCTAAGAAAGGGCGTCCTGTATCCAAAAACGGAAGGATTAGTCATTGCGATTCAGGACAGGGTTGTCATCACCAGAAATTATCGCAAAAACGTGTTACATTAAGACATGGTTGACCGGTGCCTATTATGTGGAGATACCAACGAATTCATCGAGCACATTATTTATGGTTGTCGCGTAATAGCTCAAGAAGAAGATACGCACAGACATAATTGGTGATGCTGCCGAGCGAGAGAGTGGGGCTGGCCGAGTGGCCGGTCGCACTACGCAGGTACTGCGACAAGAAGCTGCAAGAAGCTCCTTTGGGACCAGGCCCTGAATAAAAAAAATATTATTTCCTAAAAATCTAAACTTTACAAGTCTAGACCTGCGCAGTTTGCACTGCAAAAGAATTTGTAAAGCACTAACTAAGATACCTATTTGTTTGATTTAGCCAGAATCAAACTTGTTTTCATTCAATTTTTGAATTAAATCGTTTACATGGACGTATATTTAGAACGTTTCAAAGCTTTGACGAAATTTGAAAGTTATTTGTAATTTGAAGAGAATGAAAAACATTTTTAATCAAATGTAGATTTTTAAACATTTGGAAGGAAGAAGAAAAATTTAAAATGACTTTTTATTTTGACTAATTAATTGTAAAAAAAATCTAAAAGAATGAAAAAGATTTCTAAAAGTTTTTTAAAAAATTGGAAGCTTTATAGGCAACTTTTGTTATTTCGAAAATTTTTAAAATTTTTCAGAAAATTGGAGTTGAATAAAAAAATACACAGGAATTTTAAAGGAAATGTAGATTTTCAAAGGAAGCGACAAAAATATTCAAAAGGTTTTCACGTATTTTGAAAGATTTTGAGAGAATAAAAGATTTTTTCAAGTTTTCTAGAAAAATTTCAAACAATTCTTTTTTTTATGAATTAATTTAAAGAGCATATTTAAAAATATTTAGGAATATTTTTTTAAATATTCACAAACTTGTTACAAAAAAAAATCTAAAAGATTTCAATATGATGTTTTTAATTCAGCAGATTTTTTTATAATTCAAGAAAAATTCGAAATATTATTTTAAAAGATATTTAAAATGTTTTTAAATTTTTTTAAAGTAAAAGATTATTTATAATTTGGAGGGAATTAAAAAAATTTGTAATCGAATTTAGATTTTTGAATACTTTAAAAATAGTGGTAAAACTTGAAATAATTTTTTTATTTTGGCTAATTATGGTGCTTACATACGACGGCATTTTGGTTGAACTCGATTTTTGGCCGATATTCAACGTCGATTTTCACCATCTTGGAAAATGGTTTTCCTAGTAGGAATTTTGAAATTTGTATACGGAAATGATGTAAATTATTAAAAATAAAGTAAATTGCTAGGTTTGTACATAAAAATGATATAAATTATGAAAACAATCATAAAAATAAGAAACGACATATAATTATAAAAATGGATTTAATTCATGCATAGGTATTATTAAAAGTATTAATATATAAAAATAAAAACAATGATGAAAATAAGTATTGAAATATATTAATATTTTCAATCATTTTCATGTACAAATTTATTCATTTATTTTATTTTTGATAATTTTACGTCGTTCCTTACTTTTATAATTATTTTTCTCCTTATATATTAATAATTTAAATCATTTTTATACACATATTAAGTCATTTATTTCATTTTTATTAATTCACATCATTTTTGTATACATTTTTTAAAATTTCCGACAGCAAAACCATTTTCCAAGATGGTGAAAATTGATGGTGAAAGTCATCCAAAATCGAGTTCGACCATAATGCCCGCAGCTGAAGTCGTATGTTAGCATCATTGATTGTTATAAAAAAATTCAAAAAGATGACAGAGATTTCTAAAAATGTTTTAAAAAATGTGGAAGATTTAAGGCTATATCAGCGCAACCTCCAAATTTCTTTTCGCATTTTTTTCAAACCTAATTTACGTTCACAAGAAACGTGATATCGAGTTGAAAATTTGGGAAATTAAATAAAAAGCAGTGAAAAATGTTGTTCTGGTCTTAAATTTTTACAATTATGAAAAATTTTTTTCTAATTTTTTTTTCTTTTATCATTATCAAAAAAATTTAGGACCAGACACACGACTTTTGGTGCTTCTTATTTAATTTCCTAAATTTTAACTCGATATCATTTTTCGTGTAAACGTTAGTTTGATTAAAAAAAAATGCGAAAAAAATTTGAGGTTACGCTAACGTGGCCTCAAAGGCAATTTTTGTAATTTCGAATAATTTTCGGAATTTCGTAGAAAAATTCGAGTTAGTTTAAAATAGTTATCGGAATTTTAATCCAAAAGTACATTTTTAAAGACAGTGAACAAAACATTTAGGAGCTTTTTACGTGCTTTGAAAAATTTCAAAAGAATAAAACATTCTCTTATGTTTCTCAGAAAAATTTCAAATGATTTTAAAAAAATTAGTTTAGAGAGAATATTTGCAATGATTTTCAAATATTTGCAAACATTCACAAGCTTGCCACAAAAAAAAAATTCAGAAGATTTTAAGGTAAAGTTTTTAATTTTCCAGATTCTTTTTTTTAATTTGGTGAAAAATTCGAATTAATTTAAAGATATTTAGAATGTTTCGCTACTCAAAAATAATTGAAAAATAAATCATAAGTAATTCACTGTTTGAAGAAATAAGGTTTGAAGAGATTACCAATTTAAAAACTTGAAAATATTTCGGAAAATATATAAAATAGTTCTTATTTCTTCCAAACACCTAAAAGTCCTGAAGTTTGAAAGGTCAGACTGACGCCAATTATTCCTTAGATTTTGTAACATTCTATAAAATAAAGAAATTTTTGGACAATATCGTAGGAAAATTATATTTATACTTTAAAATCAAAATAATAATACTCATTATCCTGGTTCTCATATCTCAAAATCTCTTTCCAGCTAGAATGTGAGTGTTAGAAAACTTTTAACAAACAAACAGTTATTCGAAATGTGTATTCTGTATGAACCATTTTATTTTGAAGTGAATAATAGGTTATTATTAGAAAATATGTTTTGGTGGTAATCTGTAATTTTACTTTCTTTTGAGTTTTTTAATTTAATTATATCAATATTAACTTCACAATTACTAAAAAATATGTAGACAAATTCAATTAAAAAACTGTGAATGTTCTAATTATCGAAATAAAAATAAAAATTGACATTTCACTAAAAAAATCAATGAAAAATTTCTATCGAAACTTGCTCATAATTTACTCTTTTAGAAAAGCACCAAATCAATTACTTATTGTGGTAAAAGGGTTGCCTTGAAATATAATTTCATTACTATTTACAATTTTTTATAAAATTTTAGTTCATTGATATTTCTTGAAATAAATGATCATTAAATCACAGAATAAATAATATATATTTTCTTATTTTTTAGGATTTTCAGCGAAAATATGTCTGTCATACTGTGATATCATAGTATTCAACATTGATTGCATCGAAAAAAAAAGACTTTTTTTGCATGAAACTCTTTTGTTATTATCATTCAGCATACTTATACCTCAGGAATTAGTTTTGTTTTTGTGAAAAATTGAACATTCCATTTTGAATCACTACTTAAGCCGATTTTAAAAACCAATGAACATTTGATCTCCAAATTCTCGGTCGTTTATCTCGAATTTATCTAAGTTTTTGACGCTCAACTTCATTTACCCGTGTGCACAAGGGTCATATCTTGGAAGCATTTTTTCTTATTTTTGGTTAACTGAAACAGTACACTCTTTATCGTAATTTGCAGTCAAGCCTGCTTCAATTTTTTTTTCATGTTTAGATACCTTCACATATTCTGTTTTTGTAATTAAAAAAGATTTCAAACTTTTTTAAAAAAATTTAAGTTGGTTTGAGAAACATACAGGACTTTTAGAAGTTTTAGCGCTTGAAAATCTTACAGGAGAATGCTTGAAGTTCTCGAGGATCAAATCAAATTTTTTCGTTACTTAATTTTTGATCTGGAAGAAGCGCAAAAATATAATGTTTGATTAATTGAAAAAATGCTGTTATAAAAAAAGCTTATGATACATATTTTTATCTTAAGTTAAAAAAAAAATCCGAATAGATAAAACAGAATTGGGAAAACATATTGTAATTATATAAAACTACCGAACTTTAAATTACAAGGAAAGGTTCTTGGTACTTAGGTAGTTGAAATTCGTCACCGTTCCCCTTATACTGTTGTTTCGTAGGAAGCTACCATCTCGCTGTCCAAAATATACCAAAAACGATACCAAAGCGATACGAGGCAAAACCGAAACTGAAGTTTTAAAAACCGATACCGATACGAGGAAAACCTGAGATTTTTCGATACGATATCGAGACATTCTCGTATCGAACAGCATCACTAGACATAATGATGTGGCGGGCATTATACATCAATAACTTGCTATGAACGTAGGAGTCCTAAAAGAATGGATGCCTTTCTATAGATACATTCCGGTACTCGTTTTAGGAAACAAAAATTACATCTCATATTGAGATGTCACTATACAAACGGATTATTATTTCCGAGATAATCGACCCGACATCGTGATGCGAGAAAAAAAAGAAGAAAGAGTCTACATCATCGACATTGCTTGTCCACTTAAACGAAATCTACAGGCAACCTATACAACTGAGATTCATGAGTATATCGAGCTAAGGCATGAAGTAAAGACAATATGAAGCAATGTGAAACATGCATCTATTCATCCTATTGTTATTTCGGCTTCAAGCAATGTGCACGCAAGACGCACTGAACATCTTAAATATTCAAAAGTCAGTAGGGTATTGGCAGAAACTCAAAAGACGGTTTTACTAAACACCAGTCGCATTGTTAGAAACTTTCTGGACCATTATAAAGAAAGCGACTAAAAACCTTAGAAGTGGCAGATGGTAGCTCTAGGAAGGCATCCGGAGGTGACTGTTGTCACCTTTAAGCGGTAAAAAGCAAACACCAAACGACGTTGTGTTTCTAATTTTGTACCTTTAACATCATCGCAATAGGTTTCAAGTATCGTATAAAATTAATTTATAACATCCTCACCTCATTAGGCACATGATTTAGTCCGTAGCTGATAAAGAAAAACCGGGTAAAACCCGAGAACAAGTTAATAAAAAATAAAATAATAATGAAGTGTATTGATATTATAGGGCAATTGATTTGCCTAGAATCAAGAAATATTCTTTGTTATTGCATCAATTTTAAATTATGGTAATGAAAAAAGTTTTACTACAAAAAATGGTATTTTTAAATTTTCTGCATTACCATAGCTTCCTTACTCTTCAATAAAATGTATCAGCATTATAGGTGAATTAACTTGTCTTGAGTTAACAGATCTTCTCTATTCTCAGATTAACTTTAAATTATAAAAATAAGAAAATTTTTATTCAAAAATCGATTTTAAATATAATATAAGCAATAAAAATAATACATCCAAATTTCATCAATTTATCTGCAACTGGTTTCAAGTTATCATGTTCACGAAAAAGTGTGACATCAGGGGAATAGGGGTAAGAGTGTAAAGTCTGAAATATGAAAGTGATTTTTAGCCTTTTTACATATAATCTAATAGATACACATATGGTTATTATTATTACATATAATGTAACCGAGAGTCTGTATTTTCATATTTATCCTTTATAATGAAAAATTTTATCCTATAAAGAAAACCCAGGATTTTTCTCCTAATGTAAACAATCTAATTGAATTTTTAAGATTTTCGCTATTCATGAACAGCGACTGAAAAATGCTTTCTTTTAAATACGATTACTTGGTTTATTAACAATAAGTCTTTTTTGTTTGATAATTAAATACTTTATTTCAAAAAACTTTTTTTCTAATATTTGAACATTTTGTTGAGATTTGTTTGACGCTAATTAAATTTTCAACTAAAAATTTAATCATTTCATTTTTTAATTAGGTGATAGGAGTAGTTGTGTAGAAAATGCAAATTTTCGGGTTGCAAATTCAACTTTCTGGTTAAAAATTTGTCTTCTTACCGTGAAAAAAATTCTTCCTACTTTTTGATTTAAAAGCAATCTTTTTGCGTTGAAAACTCAATACGAAAATAAGGTAATGAAAAATATTTTTGTGACAAATATGACAAGAAAACATTGTGAATGAAATCTTATAGATAATATAAAGTATCTCATGTAGTCAAAAATAATTCTACCTTGATGAAATGTTTATCCAAAAATAACTTGCAAATGTATTTTTTTATGTATTTAAAATATTACATTTTTTTAAAGAAAGGTGTCGCATTATCACACAAGCGGTAATTCCTATATTGCTATTATGAAAAACCATTCGATAATTTTATAGAATTTTTAAATAATGAACGAAAATGTGTCATCCCTAATGAATTTACTAAATTTTTCTCGCTATAATGAAAAAACTTCTGTAAATCATAAACAGCGTACTGTTATTATGGCAGATTTTGTGTAAAATCTGTAACTGGTCTTAGGAAATAAACCGAGATTCGTTTTTTAAGACTGGGTTATTGGTGTTAATTAATAATAATAATTATGAATAGTAAAAGTTCAATTCAAATTTCAATTTAAATTTCTTAGCCTGAAATGTTAAAATTTCAAGAGTTCGATTTAAAATTTTTCAATTTCAAACTCCTATACTTTCAAATTATCAAATTCTAAAAGCTTGTATTTAGGAATGATACAGGTTCAATTTTCTTTTTTTCATTTAAAATATTATCTTTTTTCAAATTCTACTTAATCCAAAATAGTTTGAATTGAAATGTGTTCAATGCAAAATTTTTCAATTTATTTCTTTCAATTTCAAGAGTTTTCTGATCAAAATTATTAATTATTGTTCAAAAAATATGTTAAACATAATTTTTGCAAGCTTTTTATGCACTTCATTCATAAACTGTATATATTTTTATATGTTTCTAATTTCACGAAATACAGATTTGGATATGTCAAAGGCGTGCATTTGCTGCTTCTTTTATTTGAGCGTAATTTGAATAATTAATTATTAATTTTTATATTTCAAGCCACAAACAGCAGATTAATTTATTGTTTTGACTTACAAAAAAAAAATTTTATTAATACAAAAAATTAACATTGAAAGAAGTATATAAAAGTTGTTTTAGGGTGATAAGAAGTACACTTTTTTTTTATTCGGTGAAAGATGAAATAATTCTAACTATTTTATTTTTGTCAGTGTATTACTGCTGCATGATAAGTGTTGATTATTTCACATAAATTTTTAAAATTTTTATATTTTTTCTGGTCCGTTATGGAAATTGCAATATGTTGTGTAGGCTTTATTTCATCTTATATTGGGAAAAATTTTCTCTCAAACTTCAAGGCTTTGAAAGTTATTGCCTTACATCATTGAAATCAGAATTATTTAGACACGGTAATTTGTTTACTCCACGTGTCCATGATTTTATGTTTGACAATTACGAATTTTCTTGTTATCACGTGTTTCTCTTCATTCTCTCAATACACATTCACAAAATAACATGAATAATAATGTTTAGTCATATTTTTATGAGATATTTCAAATTAGATTTCAAGTAAATGAAAAAATAAAATGAAGAAAAATGTCTTTCTAATTAAATTTTTAGGTTTTTGTGAATCATTAAAAGCTTTTTGCAATGAGCTGCATTAAAAATAGTAAAATCAGTTAAAGATAATTTGTCATCTTGAAATACACAAACAACATTTCTTTTGAATAGGTTATTTATGAAAGAAGTAAAAGATAGATTCTTCTACACTTTTTCATCTAATTAAAAGCAAAAAAGATCCTTGTTCTATTTGCGAACTCTTCATATCAAGAGCCAAAATTTTCTTTCTAAAATGATAAAAATTATGATAATTTTGAAATTTCAGTAATACACACTTGAAGTTGGATTTTTTTAATTAAAAATACTTTGAATTATATATTTTTGCAAACTTACCTTTGAGTATGAACGTGATGTCATTTTTGCACTTACATGGACCTGATGTCTGATTTTACTAAAGTCGTATACAATTTTATAAGAAAAAAAAGAAAGGTTTTAAGAAAGAAGAGTTTTTGATAAGATAGTGACCTAATAAAATAGTTAAAAATTTACGAAATAAATAAATTTTTAACAAAATGTTTAAATTTTTAACCATATATTTAAATTTTCACCGCACCAAGATTTATTTAAAATAATTCACAAAGTATAGTAAATGCAATACTCATGCTCTTAAAAGTGTTTCTTGAACCAAGTGAATTTTGCTTGACTGAAATAGGTACAAGTTACGATTATTTACACAACTTTGAATTTGAAAAAGTATTTACTTCTGCCAAAAAAAATCTAGAAGGATCGAGTTCACACTGTTTAATTTAAAGCATGGCCTATTTGTCGCATAAGAATATTTCTTAGAATCAAAAAAATAATAATTAAAGTTGAAAGATATATATTGTTATCCAAATTATTGAATTGTTGTTTCACACGAACGTGCTGCGAATGGTGCTGAAGATTTTTCTGAACTGGGAAAATACGACTTGATGGAAAGTAATTTATTTGTCAGTTAAGCACATTTTTATAGGCTTAGAACACTATTTTTCTACAGAGAATTTTTGAATATTAAAAACAAGCAAATATTTCACAGATTCAAGTAAATATTATTTGGCCTAAACCATGCACAACAGCAGTAAAGTAGTTTGTACTTTAACATTTTTGTGAGATTTCAAAACTTAGAAAATTTCCAAAATTATTCAAATCTTCAGCTAACAAGAAATTTTTCACAAATGTCTTTAAATTTTTCTAGTCGGATTTAAGTAAACAAAGGGTCATATAATCCTGCAATTCAGGATGTGTAGTAAAATATTTTTCAGAGCTTGACCAGTCGATTTCCTTTTCCAACTCTACAATTCAAATCGCCAACATGGTCAAGCAGAGACGTTTATAAATATTTTATAACATATTCATAATGATGTAACAGACTTCAAAAAATTAGGCTAATTGCAATCTCCTAAGCAAGAATCGACCGAACTTTTTACTAGTACATATTTTGTTAACATTACTCCACTCCGCTTGTCATTGCGAAAGAACATTTTTTAATAACTTGAAAATTGCGGCTTATAAAAAATATGTTGTTTAAAGGGTATGAATAAACAGTGTCTTAACGTAAGATGAAATTTTAGAAGAGCAAAACGTTTGACTTTGAGCGAAACAATCCTAAAAAGATTTTTAAAAAATCGATATTCTTTATCAGACGCAACAGAGGCAATTATTAACCTGCGTGCATAAAGAAGCATAGCTTAGTTATTAAACAATTTTGCTATCTGTGTTGGGATTGATTAAGGGTTATTAATTATTCAAAAAAATTTTTAGATTTAGTTTGCAAAATATGAGCCACTCATGATTAGTAGAAAATTACTAATACGAGTAGTATAGATATTTCCTAATCAAATAGTGAAAAAATAAGTGCGAATTGGAAAAGAAATTATTTAGAGCTTTGTATGTAATAATTTTTAAAAAGTGATAACCATAAAGAATGCAAAGAAAAATTAAGTTAAATAAAACCTCGCAAAAAAGTAACATTTGATTCTCTATTGTGATAATCAGAAGGCCATGTTTAGAAAATGATAACGAGACCTAGTCTGTTTTCTTTTAAAATGATCGTCTTCTTATGATTTAAAGATGGTAGAAAACATAAGCTTCTTTTACAATTTTAAAAATATGTTGGATCAATATAATATTATTATGTATTAGTAAATATATATATAAGTATATTTTCTGTCATTTTTTATAAAAAATTTTAATTATGTAGCAAACTTAACAAAAAGTATTTGCCTTGAATAAGCAGCGGCTTGAATAATTTTGAAATCGAGTACCTAAGTCAGCCCTATTCATTACCAGGAAATTGCGATAACATTCTTTTAAATATTCACAAAAAAATCAAGAATTAAAATTTTGATTCCTCAAAAAACAATAAAAAATCCAAAATTGCATTTTTTAGTTAAGGTGAAGGTAGCAATACTCGACAAACTAGTGGTTCTGGGCCAGGATACTGCTAATTTCTGATGTAAACAATAAAGTATGAGAAAATATGTATAGTCGTATTCATATCAATACTAAACCAGGACAAAAAAGATGTACCGACCTTCCAAATTTCCTGCATCAGTACTCAAATTTAAGTTTTATAGGCTATAAAAAATAAGTAAAACGCTCAAATTATTATTAGCTTGTAGAATTGTATACAAAATAACTCAT
>JAUELO010041278.1:0-10353 GCA_032357855.1 Amphibolips quercusostensackenii | reverse complement strand
GTAATGTTTTTAAGCTAAAAAATCGATTAGAAAACAGTAGGGTTTTATATCGGAAAAGATGAATTTTTAACAAAAAAGATCATTTTCAATAAAGAAAAATGAATTTTTCACGAGATATTTGAATTCTCAATCAAAATGTTGAATTTTCATCAAAGCAGAATAATTTTCTACCCGTAAAGACGACCTTTTAACTAAATATATAAATTTTCTACCAAATAGTTTAATTTTTGACTTATACAATACGCAAGATAAAATTTGCCCCAAAAATGGAAGAGTTAAATTTTGAGATGAAAAATCTGCTAAAAAATAACTTTAAATAAAAAAAAAACATTTTTCGACAAAAATTGTTTAATGTTTAAACAAAAAGATGAATTTTCGACTAAGAAGATCAATGTTATGTGTTATATTTAATTTTAAAGCCAAACAGACGAATTCTTTACAAAAAAGTTGAATTTTCAACCCATAAATATGGTTTTTCAACCATAAAGTTTAATTTTCAACCAAATAATTTAATTTTCTACCAAATTGTTGAATTTTCATGACAAAAATATAAATTTTCTACAAAACAGTACAAATTTCAACATAAAAGTTCATTTAAAAGCAAATAATTGAATTTCCAACTATAATTATGAATCCCTTACAAAAAAAAATTAATTTTTTTACAAAATAGTTCAACTTGACGTCAGATAATCGGCTTTTTAACCCAAAAATATAAACTCTCAACGAAGCATATAACAGTTGACATTTCACAGAAAAGATACATTTTTAACCAAGAAGGATAAATTTCTACCAAGAAAGACGAATTTGCAATAAAATGCATGAATTCCCAACCAAAAAGTTGAACATTTAAGTGAAAAGATTAATTTTTAACCAAATACATAGTTACATTTTTAACTGATAATGATAAAATTTTAACCAAAAATGGAATAGTTTAATTGCCAGTTAAAAAAATTTTTTTTCAACCAAACATCAAACGAATTTTTTTCAAAATACTCAAATTTTCAACCGAAGAGATAAATCCTTAACTAAAAAAAGGATTTTTTAACAAAGTAGTTGAACCTTCAACCAAGTAAACTTTAAACCAAAAAAGATGAATTCTTAACAAACAATGTAATAGTTGATAGTTTATCCAAGGAAACATTTTCATTTTAAATCAAAAACATTTAAATTAAACAAGAAAAACGAATTTTCAACAAGATAGTTTATACCTCAACCAAAACAGATTCATGTTCAACCAAGCAGTTGCATTTTTAACCAAAAAAGATGATATTTCTACTAAAAGAAATAAATTTCCAAATAAAAAAAAACTACTTTACAAAATAAGTTGAATTTTCAACTAAGAAAGATATTTTAGTCAATAAAGAAAAAAAATTTTACACAAAATATTGAATTCTCAAGCCAAAAAGAAGATCTTTTTATAAAAAAGTTAAAGTTTGAACTGAATAGTCGAATTTTCTCTCAAAAAGATGAATTTTCGACTAAGAAAATTAGTTTTCTACAAAAAAGACAAATCCTCAACAAAATATATCAAGTTTCAAACAAATAGTTGAATTTTCCACCAAAAAATTTATTTTTTACAAAAAAATATGAATTTTCAACAAAATTCATAAATTTTTAAACGAATGGTTCAATATTTAACCAGAAAGATTAATTTTCTACAGAGAAGATTAATTTTTAATAAATTATATAAATTTTCAACCAAATAGTTGAAATTTTGAACCCAAAAATATCAATATTTAACCAAAAATGCAATCGCTAAATTTATATTACAAAAAATAAATTCTTCAACAAAAAAAAAAATGAATTTTCTACCAATCAGTTGAATTTTCTGTCAAATTATTGAGTTTTCTACTAAGTTATTGAATTTTTCACACAAAAATTCAAGTTTTCTTCGAATGAGCTGAATTTTCAACGGCAAATTGTATTTTCAATCAAACAGTTGAATTTTCAACCAAATTGTTGAATTTGTTGTTAAATATTAATTATTAACAAAAAAAGTGAAGAATTTTTAGAAAAGTAATTGAATTTTCAGCAACAAATGTAATAGATAATATTTCTACTAAAAAATATTTTTATTTTCATAAAAAATCAGTTAAATTTTTAACAAAAAAACGTCAAATTTCAATTTTCGCCCAAAGAAATGCATTTTTTAAAACTTAAATGATAAATCTTCAACTAAAAAAAATAAATTTTCAACAAGGTAGTTCATCTTTCGGCAAAACATTCAAATTGCTTACCAAATTGTTAAAGTTTCGTCACTTAGCGATTTACAGACTAGAAAATTTCTTACGTAAGAAATGATTGTAAGAAATGACCATGTAAAATGTCGATCCTGAAAAGTACGTCGAATTTTAACGAAGTATTTTTTTAAGTTTATTTGTTTATTTGTTTTCAAGATTATATATATAATTATCTTAAGATTTTTTATCAGATATGCCAAATCAAAATTTTAACAAAAAAAAATTTTTTTTCAACCATATACTCGTAGTTAAATTTACAAACAAAAAAGGTGAATTCTCAACGAAAAATGTAATAGTTGTTATTTCAATTAATAATATTTTAATTGAAAAAAACGAATCGAGTAAAAAATTCTTGAAAAAAATTAGAAAGAGTTTTGAAGATTTCAGATATGACGAAAAATTATCCAGAAAAATTTTTAGAATTTTTATTTTTTATTTTACAGGATTTTACAACATTTTTGGTAAAATTCGAGTCAGTTAAAAAGATATTTAAAAATTTTAGAAGCTTAAAAGAAATTAGAAAATATTTCATAAATTTTTGGAAATTTTTCAAAGTTTTGAAGTATTTTTAATCTCTTCAAAACTTCTACAATTCATCAATATCTTTTAAATTGAAACGACACATTCTTAGAATTTTGAAAAATCTTCAAAAATTAAACAAATTAAACTGAAATTTTTTTAGATTCTGTTTTGATGACTTTGGGAGTCTTTTGAAATGTTTTAAAGTCTGTAAAAATAATCTCTTAAAATTACTTTTTCAAAATAAAAAATCATAAAAATTTTTTAAAGGAATCTTAAGAATTTTTTTTAATTTTCTTGTCATCTTTCAAATTTCTTTAAAAGCTTCTAAATTGTGTCTTTAAAATCTTTACAAATCTTCATTCAACATCTATTAATTTTTTTTTAAACTTCTAAATATCTCTTGAAATTACTCGAATTTTTTGCTAAAATTTTGTAATTTGGAAAATTGAAAAATTTGACTTAAAAATTTTCCACGTTCTTTTATGAAATTTTAGGTAATCATTTGAAATGTTTTGAAATATTTTTTCATTTTCTTTTGAAATTTATTTTTTTAAATTAAAAAGGCTGTGTCTAGTCGTCCTGAAAAATAAGGGCAGTTGGAAAAGGGGATGGACTAGTCGTCCCAAAAATTCGGGACGACTAGCTAAGCTTACGGAAAATATTCGACTTGTCATCCCGAATTTCGGGACGACGAGACACTTCGAATTAAAAATCATTTCACATTTTTTCAGGAATCTTAAGAACGTTTTTTCTTTGTCTTAAAACTTTTCAAAGTTCTTAAAAAGCTTTTTTTCGAAATTTCGAATAAATTATGCATTAAAAGATAAATAATGTCAAAACATCGTTATATGTTAGTTAGCAGGTGAAAAATGTTTTTTTTAATGATAATATTTTCTAGAAGTTTCATAATTAAAAAAAAAATGTTTAGGGATTTTGACATTCTCATAAAGAGTTTCCTGTATTGTACAAGATAATATATTTAAAATTGTAAAAATTTAAATTGTAAAAGTAAAAACTGTAAAAATAAAAATGGTAAAAATAAAAATAATTAAACATTAAAAAGTCGCATTTTCGACATAAAAACCTCCAGAGTGATACATGGCCTTAATTAATTCAGATATAGAGATACAGAAAGCAGACGTGTTATTATCGTCATTATTAAAAATATTATACTAAAATTTATATTATACTTACGAATGAAATTGGGGAAATCCACTGGCTTGAGGAATAGAGCGCCAATAACAATCTTCTTTTTTTCAATATAGAATCGCTCACTGAAAAATTTTTGGAAAATATTCGCGTCTATATATACTAACTGCCATCCAATTACTTATAAGATAAGAGTCGAAAGAGGACAAATTTCAAGGTTTGATGTCAGATTTTACATTTTGATAAGCTAGATTTTCGGTACAGCTGAATGGCGGGTCGCCATTAAAATTAGTAGCAGATCTTATCAAAATACATAGTTTTTTGTTTACTACTTAAAAACAACAAAAAAAAAGGAATTTTTCAAGGGGAACCTTGGAGAGGCAGGAGAAGTGAGTCTAAAATGTGAGCGATCAACTCCACCCCTCCTCCGAAGTTACCCCTTTAAAATGCCTGCCATACACAATTCTCTAAACCTTAATTAGTGAAATTTCACTAATTACTAGTGATATCCTGCTGATATAATGAGAGGAAAGTAAGCCACTAAAAGTTCGTTCCATGCAGTCTCCAAAGGTGAGTATTCTCCATAATTGTTTTTGAAAATTACGATTGTCATAGCTCTTATTTCATCGGAATTACAGATAAATTTTATTTCATTTCTAATTTAATTATTTTAATTAATTTTTGGAAAACGTTGTTATTTAAAGATGTTAACGTCCGAGTTTTCAAAATTTTAATTAATAAAAATTTCGATCATAAAACCATTACTTCGAACAAATAATTTTTGAAACATAAAAAAATCTGCCCAGGCCCGGTTGTGAACCGGGAACGGCACTATTTATGAATGGAGCGTTAACCACTTACGCGCAATCAGTTAACGCTCCGCTCATGGATAGTGGCGTTCCTGGTTCAAATCCGGGCCGAGGAAGGTTTTTTTTTGTGCTGCAAAAATTATTTGTCCTAAGTAATCCTTTTAACATCAAAATTAATATTACTTAATAATTTAATTATATTATAAAGGTGGCCGTTTTAATCAAAGAACTAAGTTCCCGGTCATTTCACGGTTCGTAAAAGCCTTTCACGGTCAATAAAATTAAAAGATTCGGATTTTTGAGGCTAAAAATTTGTACATTTGAAGCAATAAAAACTGAATATCAAATAAAAGCACTCAAAGTGGAACTCTTGAATTTTAAATATTCAAAATTGAAGTTTGAAATTTTGTTTAAATAAAAAAATGTATATTTGTACGTTCAATAGTTTACACGCATAAAGTGGAAGCTATTAGCACTTTTTAATTAACCAATTTTGAATTAAATGAGATTGAACTGCAAAATTTCAAACTTTTATCAAATGTACAGTTTAAATATTCAAATCATATTATTTTCAATGCTCTACATTGAAGAATGAAATTAATAAAGTATATTTTCAAAATTATATTACCTTAAGCAATTTTTAGCTAGAAACATTGAAAATTGAACGATTAAATTTTTTTTTCGCTGAACACTTTTTAAAATAGAATTAAAATTACTTTAATTTGAAGTAGTTTCAAATAAATAATTGTTTAATTGTTATTTATATGTGAAAACTTATCTTTGTCAAGAAATGTTTGTAAATATTCTCTCAAAAATATGTTTTCAAACAACAACAAAAATGTGCAGCAATATGAAAAAATGTTGTTATTATCTTAAAAGCTTTCAAAATCCTTTAAAATGTGCAACATTTCATTACGAAAGCTTTAAAAATTTTCATTCTGCAGAATTAAGCAAATTGCGTTGAAATATTTCAGCTTTTTTACAATGTTGGAAATCTTTTCAAATCTTTTGAAGTATTCTCTTGAAATTAATATTTTGAAATAAAAAATCATTTCCAATTTTCCAAGGAATCTTAAAAAACTTTTTTTATTCTTTTGAAACCTTTCACAATTCTTTAACAACTTCTGATTTTTTTCAAAATCTACAAAAATCAACCAAATAGTTAGATTTGTATCAAATTGTTTAATTTTCCAGACGAAAATACGAATTTTCTACAAAATAATTGAATTTTCGTCGCGAGAAAAAAAAGAATTTTTCACGAAAAAAGTTTATTTACAACCAATCATTTGAATTTTCAACAAAATAGTTAAAATTTCAGTTAAAAAAGAATCAACCAAATAAAACACAAATTTTCAACTGAAATTATGAACCTTCAACCAAAAAAATGAGCTTTTAAGAAAACAGTTTCATTTTTAACCGAGTTGTTATTTTAATAATAAAGATTTTAATTTAAATTAAAAATCAATTGGTTTTATTAAAAAAAGGCGAAATTTGATCAAAACACTTGCATCTTTAACTAAAACAAACCAATTTTTAACCAAACAGTTGATTTTTTAACCAAAAAAATGATCTTTCACCAAAAAGGATGAATATTTACCAGGAGAGATGAATTTTCAACAAAATACATCAATTTCCAACCAAACAGTTCAAGTTTCTACCAGATTGTCTAATTTTCGAGCGGAAAATACGAATTTTCTACAAAGAAAGTTTAATTTTCAACCCAAGAATTCGAATTTTTAACAAAAAAGTTAATTTCTAACTGAAATCGATTAATCTTTAACCAGACAGCTGCATTTTCAACCAAAAAAGATTAAATTTCTACAGAAAAAGATTTTCAATAAAAAAGTATTTTAGTCAAGAAAGAAACAAAATTTCAATCAAATTGTTGAATTTCCTACTAAGAAATGTTACTTTGTTATAAAATTGTTGAATTTTGAGCAAAATAATTCAATTTCAAACTAAATAATAGCATTTTTAAGTAAAAAAGATGAATTCTTAACGAAGAATTAAATAGTTGACTTTTCAACCGAGACGAATGAACTTTCATCCAAAAATAGTTGGATTTTCTTAATGGGCTCTATTAATTCAGTTGGAATTTAAGAGGAAAAATATGAAAAAAGAGAAAGACTGAGGTATGCGACAAATCAATAACGATTTTGATAATTTATAGGCTAAAGAATAATATTTTATATATACATTGAAGTTCATTTTTAATACTTGCAAAATTTTATGAAAATATTTTTCAAAATTTGTAACACCATTTTCACTATTGTTGATCTCTAAAGTGAGTCTGAGGTCTGTCACAGTATAATCAGTATAAACAGTCTTATCTGTGAAATTCTTTATCCAGCAGACGACTTGACCCACCTGTTATTAAGTGTGTCGTAAAAGTCAAGTAAATTATAATATTATTCTCGCAATACGGTATTTTCACGATGTTTAACGGCTTTTTACTAAGAAAATAAACTCGTCTCTCATAACTATGTGAGAACAATGGGAACGGTAGCATTATTTTTCTTTTATGAATATAATACATTCGCCCTTTATTGATCGCTTTACTTCATTGTCTCGAGTATTGTTCTAATATCTTTTCATCAATTGAAACTCCTTTTCTTAAAACTCCACGTGATGCTGTTTTTACCCTCAATCTGCATTCTTAATAAAAGCTAATCACATATAAAAGCAATTTTTACTGTCGACAAGAAATTATTTTCCAAATAACTTCAATAAAATCAAACTTTTTTTTTGTCTTAACATTGAAATTTTGTTGAATCAAACAAATTTTGCTTGATTAAAAAAAAAAAAATTTAACCATAAAACATTAAATATTTTTCAAAAGAGACGAATTTCCTACAAAAAAGTTAAATTTTTTAACCCGAAAATATGAATTTTCCACAAAAAAGTTCAGTTTCAACCAAATACATGAATTTTTCATCAAGAAGATTAATTTTCTACCAAAAAAGACAAATGTTCAACTAAAATAATGAATCCTCAACCAAAAAGATCAATTTTCAACGCAGAAAATTCATGTCTTATCAAAAAAAGACAAATTTTCAACAATGTGGTTACATTTTCAACAAAGGAGATGCATTTTTTTACTGAAATGATAAATTTTGAACCAAACAAGTACATTTTTAACAAAGTAGTTTAACTTTTAACAAAGTAATGCAATTTTTAACCCAAAAATATTATTTCTTAAGGAAAATATAATACTTGATAATTAAACCAAAAAAGGTTTTTACTTTTAAATACAAAAATTTTAATTCATTCAAAAAGAGGAATTTTCAACCAAATAGTTGCATCCTTAATTAAAAAAGATTTTAACTTTAAAGCAAACATTTGCAAATTTTAATTAAAAAAAAAAATAAAATTGCTTCCAAAAGATATGAATTTTCAAACCAAAAAGATGCATTTTCAACAAAACTGTTGGCTTTTTAACCAAAAAAGATTTTTTAGTCCAGAATTAAAAAAAATTAGGCAAATTCTAATTTGAAAAAAAAAATTTTTCAACACAAAATGATAATTTTGAGCTGCTATTTTTTTTCTTTATTTATTTGCTTCAAATTATTCAAGTATACTTTTCCTATGTATCTCGAGACAATTCAAACAGATTTTTGAAGATTTCATGTATGTCGAAACAGCATCTAGAGAATTTCTAAGATTTTTTTTATTTGACAGGATTTCACAAAATTTAAGGTAAAGTTTGAATAGTTTAAAAGATATGTAAGCTGACTTAAATTATAGTCTTTTAAAATATTCTCTTAAAATTAATTTTAAAAAATAAAGAATCACTTTGTATATTCTCAGGAATGTTAAAAACATTTTGTTTTCAGCTTTTTCGAATTTTTCCTACGTTTTTGAAAAATTTATGCAAAATTTAAAAAATTGCTTTTAAATCTTTCAGATTTTCTTTATTATTTTGAAAATCTTTTGAAATTTTTATAAATTCTTTTGAATATCATCTTAAACTAAATGTTGTAAAATAAAAAATCATTAAAAAGTTTGCAAAAAATTTTAAGAAAATTTTATTATTCTCTTGAAACCTTTTGAAATTCTTAAAAGGCTTTTAAATTTTTTGCTTAAAATCTTCAAAAATCTAAATTTTGTTTTAAATAAAATTATTTTTGTATCCTTTTGAAACTTCCTCTTAAACTTATTCGAATTTTTTTCTTAAATTTTGCAAAATTGAAAAATATTGCTTAGAAATCTTCTATATTCTTTTCCGAAATTTTAGGAAATCATTTAAGATCTTTTTAAATATTTGCTTTTAATTAGTTTTAAAAAAATCATTTAAATTTTCCCTGAGATCTTAAGAAGAAGAAAAATCATTATCTTAAAACCTTCAAAATCCTTCAAAATTTTATTTTAAAATCTTCAAGAATCTACATTTTGTTTAAAATTTGTCGGTACTGGTCATTTATTGGTTTCTGGTACCAACCATTTTTTGATCGTTACTTAGATACTGTACATTTCATAAATTAAGATATTCTAATTTTTTGTCCATAATTTGATTTTTGTCTAATCTCTTTGATTTGTAAAAAATATTACAAATTATATTATATTTTTATCATCAAATAGAATTACTTATTTGGAAATTTTTATTTAATAAATTGATGTTGTAGAAAATGCTTAATATTTTTAATAGATAAATGCATATAAACTCATTTAATATGGTCAAGGGGTTATGATTAAAATCGTTTCTTCATTTTTAAAACTTTTGGTCAAAACGTTAAGAATAGAATATTGGTGTCCTTATTATTGAAGAATCATTCACAATTAAAAGTTTCTTTCCTAAAAATAATTTATTTTAGAATTTATTCTCAAAAATTTTAAATAAAAAACTGAAAACAGCTTCTCAAAGCCATATTTACACAGTACACTCATCGCTGAATCGAGGACCGGGCTCTGGGGTAGACAGTCCTCGATTAAATGCTATTCGAGCACTGACTATTCAAGCGATGTAGGCCGGTCAAGGGACGCTCGTGGGGAAGGGGGGGGGGAAGAAACAGTGAAGCGTAAACGACCATGAAGGTGGCCCTCGTTACATGGGCCTTCGATTCAGCGATGAGTGTATGCAGAACTAATCAGACAGTCAACAACAGTGTGCAATTTTTGATAATTTGGTTCCACCTATTTTTTTAGATAGGATTGATTTCCTAGGTGCAAAGTTATTTTTATAATTTAAAGAAAAATTTATAACGGTCATGCAAAATGAAAGCTTGATCATAAAAGTCAGGAAATTTTGAAATTGGCATTTTGTAGATTTCTGGACGTTTAGTTCTTGCAAGCTATGTCGGTTCTAAATACAAATTCCTACCTTCTCGACATTGAGACCGTTCTATAACTCAAGTGGTTCATGTCCTTGCTAAATGTCAAGAATATTCTAGAAACTTAGCAAGGGCACGAACCACTTGAGCTGTGGAACAGTCTCGATGTCGTTAAGGTAGAAATTTGAAATTCGAACGGGCCCTGCCTATCTACCGTCATCTCCTTATAATCTGAACAAGTTGGGTGGCCTGATTAAAAAATGAATTTTTCTCACAAGTACAGCATTTTCTTTTTATTTCAGGCTATACAAATGTAGTTGCAACGTGATGACTTCCATCATGGGCCTGCAACAGCAAACGCAGGCT
>JAUELO010041260.1:0-10353 GCA_032357855.1 Amphibolips quercusostensackenii | reverse complement strand
GAATATTTATAGAACATTAAAATGATAATTTAACTGAAAAATGTGTTTGATAACCTCAGACTTTTGCGTATTTTCACAAATTCTTGAGCTAAAATGCTTAACTTTAAAAGCATAATTAATTAATTATTCAAATGCAATGTTTTTTTGGAAAATTTATTTTTTACTTCATTGTAATTGTTGAAATGATTCTCTTTTACAAAAATAATGTTTAATGGTAACAGAAAACTTAGTACACATAAAATTAAAAAAAATTAAAATTAAAAATTTTTTTGAAAAACTAAAATTGACCAATTTTCAGAAACATTAAACTTTTTTAAAGAAAAATTGGTATACAAGAAATCAAGGAAAATATCTTTAAATCAAACATTGTTTAAATGCCATGTTCTTTGACAATTTAGTATTCTTACTACTGCGTTAAAAAAATTTCATCACTTTTTCGTCGATAAAGAGAAGAAAATTTGCTCAAAGAATATTTGAATAATTATTCAACTACACGGCTTTTTACAATTTCGTGTTGATACTACAGTGATATTCTTAAGGGAACAAAATTTCACTTTCACAGATAAAATTATTTCTTATAATAACAGAAAAATGCAATTCTTAACATTGTTTCTCTAGTACAAAAAAATTATGTTAAAGGCTATTTTTTATACAAACAGATTGTTTGAAAAATAACAAAAACTTAAAACTAAATATAAGTTTTTTAAATTCATTATACGTCACTAAAAATAGCTTAAAAATAATTTTTCAATTGCAATGTTTTCTGACAACTTTTAAAAGAGGAAGTGTCTACACTTGGGTTGTCCAAAAATGCATTGCAACTTTTTTTCACTCTAGAGGGCAAGACAACCTCAAAAAGTTTCCATTCCCGGAGAAAGAAGATTTGTAATTTTTTTTTCGAAATTCAAATATTGACACGTGCCACCGGGCACTTCAAAATCCCATTTAATTAACATGAAGAAATTATGGATTTTTGAAAAATTGAACTCATATTTGAGTGTTTGATCAAACCGTGCCAAGTTTTTAAGAGATTAAAAAGGAGTCACTTAGAAATAAAACCATACTAATAACTACCATTTTCAACCCATCCTCACCCCCCACAGCGCACCAAAATATGACCCAAAAAACTACATTTTTACGTATTATTGCTACTTTTTAGCAATTTCCGTCGCTTTTTTCATAGAAATAATTACTAATGGACAATTTGAATATTTGCCATCACTTTGTAAACAAAAATTCAAATGCTTATACAAATTTGAATTATTTAAATAATTATATCTTCCAAAAAAATGTAAAAAATAATCGTATTTTCTGATTAAAATGTCATAGATTGTCATTGCTTGGAGTACTTAATTTTTTAAAAAACATTATCTAATTATTTAAACAATTATATATTGTTTATTTTCAAAATTTCTGAAAATTGAGCCAAAGACGTCCAGTTTTTTTCAAATTGGTATCCTATGATACTTTTTGTGGAATAATTACATAATTTTGATACATTCCTTATAATGTTTAAGAAGTTTATATTTGTTTGAACAATTTTCATTTGCTCAAGCAGTTATTTTTTGATAACTAAAAATAAAATCAAATAGAAAACATGCAATTATTTTTCTGACTGTATAGTGTATAGAAAAAATATATTAACCATTTTCAATTGTTTGAACAAATATAATTTGTTTTAACAATCATTTTTACAAACATATTTTAAAAATCGTATTTTTTGAATTAAACATAATATTGAATGATTTCAAAAAGAAGTAAATTCTGGTAGAAGTGGGATGTCATTGTTTAAACAATTTTTATTGGTTCAGGCATTGTTCATGACTTTTATAATTTATTTGATAGTGCGCCAAAAGAGATGTAAACCGTCCATACTTAATTTGAAGGTAATTTAGAAAAAAAAAACAATATATAATTGTATAAACAATAAAATTAAGCTTTCATCAGAATTTACTATTTCTCAAAATCATTTAGTATTATGTTCAATTCAGAAAATACGATTTTCAAAGTATTCTTGGAAGAGTGATTATTTAAACAAATTATATGTGCTTGAACAATTGAAAAATATTTTATATGTTTTGTCTATACACTATATAGTCAGAAAAATAATTGTATGTGTTTCATTTTATTTAATTTTTAGTTATAAAAAAATAACTGCTCAAGCAAATAAATATTGTTTAACCAAATAGAAATTTATTTAGCATTGAAAGAAATGTATCAAAATTATGTAAATACTCAACAAAACGTAGCATAAAATACTAATTTCAGTAAAAAATTGATATCTCTGGCTCAATTTTTAGAAATCTTGAAAATAAACCATAAATTATTGTTTAAATCATTACATTATGTTTTTAGAGAAATGTACTACTCCAAACAATGACAAACTGTAACATTTTAATTAAAAAATAGGATTATTTTTTACATTTTTTGGGAATAAATAATCTTTAAAATAATTTGCATTTACTTAAACAATTAAAATTTGTTTAAAAAGTCATAGAAAATATTCAAATTGTCCATTAAGAATTATTTGTATAAAAAGGAAGACGGAAATGGCTCAAAAGTATCAATAATATGTAAAAATGTATTTTTTTTCTAGGTCACATTTGGAGCATTGTTGGGGGGGTGAGGATGGGTTAAAAATGGAAGCTATTAGTATGATTTTATTTCGTAGTGAGTCCTGTTCAATTTCTGAAAAACTTAGCGCATTTCAAAAGAACCCTGAAGTATGAGTTCAATTTTTCAAAAATTCAAAATTTCACCATGTATAATATAATATAATATAATCCCCTGCGTTTCTTCTTGTAGACTTGAGTTCACAAATCGACCATATTCTTGATGCTTTTGGCTCTGGTACTTCTTATTCTTCTGAGAGCCATTATTCTGCCAGTTCCAGGTCTCCTCCTGCAACTCGCCATCCTGTACACCTGTCGAAATTACTGCCTGAACAACTTAAATTAGTTCGGCTTATTCCCCATGTGAATCCAAATCGTGTTTTTAAAATTCGGAGATTTACTTTTCCTTCCGGTTATTTGATGCAATTAAAAGGAAAGGCACGGGTACCTGAGCCCATAAGTACCGAAGAACAAACTGTACTGTCGACGTCTGATAATGAAATCTTTGCAACAGTGGAGCGTGGTACATGTCTTCGTGGAATATATATAGAAAAAATGGGCGTCCAAAAACGGGCAAAAATGAATATGGACAGCAAGGTAATTACAGAAATGACCCCAGAAGAAATCCGGGAAACACTATTAGGCAGTCCTGCGCCAATATCAAAAAGCTTTAAATTGGTAATTGTAGAGGACAATCCTTAACATTATTAATATGATTAACAGGAATATAAAACTAAAATAAAATATTGTTCACAATCCGAAGCAGGATTAATGTGTAACAAGTAATTAGTAATGAAAATAAAGAGTTAATTTATTATCGATTCCAAGGCTTCAATCTTTCAGGAATGCCTGCGTCAATCTTTTGTGAAATTATATCTAAAAAAAGATTTTCTTTATTCTCTTACAAAAATATATGTGACAATTGTAGACCCAGATATGGAGAAATTGTGACAATATGTACAATGTTACTAATAATTTCATAAAACTAGCTGAACAATAATTTAGCGTTAAAATATGTACAACAAAATTTGTCAAAATTTTACTTATAAGATTTTGATTATAAAAACGGCACGATTATACACTACATAAAAATTATATAGTCGCTTGCATGCTTATGGCGGAAGTGAGAACGGCTCAGTGATAGGTAGTGGAAGAATTTGGCGGACTTTGTGTAAAAGGTGTAAGTGGAGTGAAAAGGTGGAGGCCTAAGGGTTGAGTGGGGTTGTCTGGGATGAATGAAGGATATAAAAATTAATTTTGAGTACAGTTGTAAGGTGGGATATAGGTAAATAGGGAAAGTGAGATTAGCTTGGCAAGGGACTGAGAGAGTTTGTGGTCAGGAAGTTTTGGGCCTGCAAGGGGGACAAGACTGGTACTCGTAGTGTTGGAGAGGTAAAGGGAAAGAAAGGTGTGTTTGCAGGGACTGTGTGGGTTTTAAAAAGCGAGGTAGAGGGAAAAGTTTGGGCGGTATGCGGTGGCGTCCTCAGAGACAACTGTTGGTGTCCGACCAATGGTGCGTGGCCCGATGTCGAGCGTCGCTCGGGGAGAGGGAGAAAGTAAAAGGGCGAGGACAAAGGAAGTGAAAAAGTGAGGGAGAAAGCACTTAGCGCAAGTGTGGTGGAGGATCTCTTGAAGAGAATGCGAAATAGCCAAGAGAATCCGGAGAAAAGCGTGCTAGAAAGTTCTTCTAAAAGGAGCAGTTGGACACGTAGGCCACCACCACAAAAAATAGAGGGGAAGTCGGAAAAGGAGGTGCTAGGGATGCTGTTGAGTAAGATTAGAGGACTGATAGAGGACGGGAGGGGGGTCAAGGAGCAGATTGAAGGTATCAGGGAGGACATAAGAAACAGAGACGAGAAATGTGGAAAGGAAAATAAACCGCTGATTGAAAAAGTAGAAGGATTAGAGAGAGATTGTGTTTCGATATGGAAGGCCAAAGAAGTTAAAGAGAAGCAGATGGAAGAGAAAAATAGGTACTGAAGAAAAAGGACGGAATAAGGGTTCAAAAAAGTGGAGGGTAGCTGGACATAAAAGTAGGGGGCAGGGGCAAGGGCGAACAGAGAGGTATTTAGGAGAAGGTAAAGAATATGACAGAAAGAAAAGTGAAAGAACGTAGGCATGAAAGGCTTCCGTAGAGTTGGAGACCAGAAAGGAAAGAGAGTTGCAGAGACTAATAAATGACAGGACTAGGAGAAAGGGAGTGAAGGAAAACTCATTTTTGATTACATGGCCAGGTTTTAACGCACCTTGAAAAAATTTAATTAATGTTGACGTAAATTTGACAAAGAGAGAGACATGTGGAGCTAAATGTTAAACTAAAAAAAAATAAAAAATTCGCTTTCACACGCTAAAATAAAAATTTTTTCTGCTTACGTTCTTAAAAAATTTGCAGACCGTTCAGCATCTCGTTTAATATGAAAGCTCTCTATCAATGATCAATCTGTATACAGAATCACTTCTGTCGCCCGCATGTCTAAACCATTCGAAGACAACAGTATCTAAAAGCGCATCATTTTTTTTCAACTAAATGACTTGCAAAACACTTGCCAGGACTTAAGAGTTTGGAATTACAAAGCGTCGTAGAGAGAGTATAGGTGAGGTAGCTATAGACAGCGCCAAAAATTTGAAACAATGACAAGAAATTTAAATTTTAAATAAATATAAGCAAGAAATCTTATAGTAAATAATTAATTTCAAAACTTAGTGTAACATTTATGATTACACCGAATTAGTATTTGCTGCCCTTTATTTATTAAAATTGCTTCACTAATGGCTATAACTTTGAAACACATCCGAGTTTGTGTGTCCGGTGGCGCTGTTGGCAAAGTCAAAGAGGTAATACACAGGCATATTTTATTAATGATAAGGGACAGCGACTTTTTGAATGCGCATTCACCAAAAAGCATGGGTCTATTTGAAATCAACAAATACTATCAGTAAAAACACAGATAAATATTTTTAAAAAAATTTTACCTACAAAATTATTTAAAGAAAATCAAAGAAATAGATAGTTTCTTTAAATAATTTGTTGGTAATGTAATATTACAAGTTCATACTTTATAATTTTAAATAGATCTGCACTTTTTAGTTCATAAGAAGTTAAAGAAGTAACAGTTCGTTAGCATCACTGGCACATTCAATCGCACGAAATTAGTTTGTTGCATCATGACACAAAATAATCTGATCGATTCGATCGGCTTCAGTTGGCATGTGAGTGCCACTGCTGGTCGATGTGGAATTGCTGCCGCGCTTATTCGCTATGCAAAAGTGTGCTTTTCCCGCTTGATAGTCAACTGTGACGCAACGTCATGACGCAGCTACCAAACTAGGCCGTTACAGGATCAGTGCTTTATCGCTACTTTTTTACTTATTTACGTTCGACTGAGAACTAGCAGCCTTACCCTTTGGCCTCGCGCCTCTTCTCACCCTAATTCGCAACGCTGCTTCAATTCTCAAAAGACACCAATCGACGGGTCACGAATTGAATTCGACTGTAGTTGAATTTGTAGCATATTTATGACAGTGTTATATTTGATTATAAAATATTTTCATATTTTTATTCTTTTTTTTAATACATTACAAAATCAATGTATTGTATCATTGAATACTTAAAACATATATGTCTGGAATTGTCTTGAATCTAAGAAGAAGAAAAAATACTAATGATAGCACTAATAATAATATTATGTAAAAAAAAGTATCTTCGAATAAAAAAGTGTTTAAAAACTGTACAGAGCTTCGTTAGACGACGGTACTTTTGTTTCAAAACAACTTCATTTTTTTTGAGTAATTTTCAGAACATTTAAATAATAAGATGTGACAATGAAATTCATCTCTTCAATTTGTTTAAGCAGATATTTAACAGCAAAACAAACCGCTTTTGCCTTCAAACAAGAACCTTGAGCCTCTAAAGCGAAAGTTAGAAGGTCAAGAGTGACAAGAGCGGATCAGTCATTCATAATAATTCTGTAGAAACACCTAGGGCAGCACTTCATGTCAGAGGCAGTATTAGATTTCTTGAATTATCAAGATTCTTTACTAGAGATTTGGTAAAAATCAAGATTATGCACCATTTACGCTGCAAGTGCCAACCTATGGTATTTTACTCAGCGTCCGAACTATCTGACTTTCGAGACCCACCAACTGAAGAATAGCAAAGGTAGGTATACTACTGGTGTGTTTAGGGATAGCTATTGCTCATTGGATATAATGCTGATGCACATTATTTGACTTAAGGTTCAAGGTCATAGGAAACATAAGGCAACTTATGTATATATATATACTTATAGGAAGGATCTCAACAGTTTACTGAGTGCTATAACGAGCATAATCTGGTATATCGAACAAATAGAATTTGCTGTCGATACCCTACAAAAAGGCTAGCACCTTTACACTTGTTCTGACAGCTAAGCCGCACTTGAGGCTCTTACATCTAAGGAGTTCACTCTTATATTAGTCTAGAATTGTCTTTAAGATATTCTTAAGTTTGCCGGTAAAAACTGGGTCAGCCTGATCTGAGCTCCCGGCCATAAAATGAGTAAGTGTAGTGAAAAAGCAGATGCACTAGCTGAGATGAAAGCTCTATAGACTCTGATTAACCTGAACCCTACTGCGCTATTTCGAACACATGAAAAAAAAGCCTTTCGCACATGTATCTCGGAGGTGCATGCGAGATATTGAAATAAAATAAAAAAAATGGTGCATTCTAAAAAGGCAGATTAATGTCGCAGTAGGGATGATCACTTAACACTGCCAACTGAGGAAATACTCAGCTAACATTAGGGTTGAAGGCAACCCTTGTTATCAGAAGTGTAATTTTCGTGAGGTGACAGCTCATCACATACTTTATGAATGTGATGCACTGGTCAGCCTCCAAAACAAATACCTGAAGGATTATTTTCTCTCCTAATATAGGCTATATTCTAAGCAGGATCGACCGTACGTGACAAATAGCAGCGTGGTGACAAAAGGAACAACGCGTGGGTACTTACATGCGTCTGGTGCGTAATATTATGTATTTAATTTATAAATGGTTGAAAAGTCTCTAGCTGTTTACGTTTGGACTGCCTGGACTCTAGACGATGCTCAAAACCGTTCTCAATTCAAGGTTCTAGTTTATGTAAGGTATTAGACAATATAAACGTAATTGTTAAAAGATTGTATTCGCCAGATTTCGCAATAAAGTGAAAGATTTATACAAATATTTATTTTGCGTCAACACACTGCGTTACATGACAGAAAGAGGGCAGAGAGCTGAATGTGCTGCCACATAAAATTATATTTATCTTAAACTTCATGGTAAGATGTACGATTCTTGCCTTTTTCTAGCGATAATTTTTGAAAAACCTTCGTTTATAGAATAAGAAAATTATTAATATCACTAGGAAATTTAACATTCATTCTTTTTTTTACAGATTTGGTATTCTTTACTATCAAAAACATCTGCTGAATTTTCTTCTTCTATTGTTGCTTTCGGGATTTACAATCATACTTTAAAAAAAAAACGACTTATGTTCCTTAGCATGTGACTGCATAACCAATACCCTGCCTCTTGTATCTTTTATATGCAGTCGTTTTTATGTTCTTTGTTTAATGTAAACCAACTCAAATTCACATGATACGCATTATATAAAATATGTTTCAGAATTAAAAGGTGCGATGTCTTTGTTACCAAAAAAAATATCTATCAAAATCTTTTATATGCTTAAATTCTACTCTATATTCCGGCACATTTTTTGCTATCAGCCTACAGTAGAAATAATTCTCATGTTTTTATGTGGACAAAAAAATAATTGATGTAATGATGGAGAATTTTAAAAGCGTTTTAATTGATGAGCAGTCTGGTGGTTTATTTCGTTATATATTACATATATCATGTTTTCGTTTACATGGACAACTTATATAGTATTAGCTTAAATAGACGATTTTAAGTTTTGATAAAATAAACCTTGCAAAACTTTTTAAGTTAGCAGATGCTCCTTCGACGTGGTGAAGATTTATTTGGCTAATATGCTGACAGAAAAAGAAACATCTAGTAGATATTTTAACCTTTTGTTGTCTCGTCCCTATGACCGAAGATAAATCCTGTTCTCTTTTCACGGGTGTTTCTTTAGTCTTTTTAAGAATCTTATTATTGATCCTATCTAACTTATAAAGAGGCCTGCAGTCGATCTTTTGAGCATTTTTGTTTCTGCAGTTATTTCTTTTAAGTATCAGGACTATTCGCTTGAACATTGATAAGCTTTTATTCTTCTGTGCTAATAATTGCGTTTTAGATTGCTATTTTCTAAAGTACTGCTGTTGGTTTCATTGATACAATATAAAACTAAGCTAGTAGCGTAACTAGACCAATCTCGAAATGACGTTTTCTGGATTCCTTGTCTACCTAGTTTCTGCCCTTGATTAATTTAACAATTGGCCTCTCAGCCTCCTTCTAGCAGCTCCTGACAATCACTATCATCCTAGTATTTCTATTTGGTTTAACCGCCCGGCATATGTATTGCTAGGATTATTTCCAGATGGTTCTCCAATTATAGATTCTAAAACGTGTTCTAAGGATTCTTTGGTAATTTCTATTTTCACAGAAAGAGATGCTTTTTTAGAGGGGCCTTTGCCGTTTTCCCTAATCTGGTATCTCTAACAGGCCGCTAGGACACCTTTGTATTCCTAGGTGCAAGGTGCTACGAGCACAGTCACTCTACATCCATGGCCTAGAGGAATAGCCACATTAAGAAGGATGCTCAGTGAATATCCGTTCGCAGTCCACCACACCAATGAGGGCTGTTTCTCAGTTGCTTTGCGCGCCGCAGGCCATTCTCGTCCCGATTTTAACCTAGGGGAAGATCCAGAAGATATTTTTCTTTGAATTAAGAAATACTCGTTTTTTTGAGTAAAGAAAATATAACGAATTTTAGGTGAAAATTACAGAATTTCAGCAGTTCACTTCAATTAAAAAAAATTAAATAATCTAATACATTTTTAAGCAAATTAGTACCTAATTGTTTCTTAAATCATGGAATATGAATTTCAGGTAGAAAACCACAAATTCAATATATCAACATATAGTTGAGTCGCTTATTTCATTTAGAATTTTGACCCTAAATTTTTATTCTTTAACCTGAAATGTTAGCAATTTCTAAAAAAAACAAAAGAAAAATTACAAAAATAATTCCAGTCAAAAATCAAAAGTTTTTGCTGGAATTCAAAAAGAATTTCGGAATTTTACAAGTATTTACAAATTCATAAAAAATTAACAATGTTGTACCTTATAAAATTTTTGTTGTGAAAATACATATGCACAAGCTGGGAATTCTAGAACTATTTCGATTACAATTCTATTACAATTAGGCTTGTATCTATATCGTTACTCAAAAGTTGTACGAGTTTTTCAAGGTAAAATAAATATATGCATTTGAAAGGTTAGTTAGTAAATTAGTCGCAACACGGGCGGGAAGCCCCGATGGAGTTCCCCTGGTGCTCAAGCTATGAAGCCTATTGTGCACCACCCTTCATAATTCGCTTTCAGTAATTGACCCTACACCTCTTTGTGAATCCTAGTATATAAATCACTGATCGCGTTATAATTTCCTAAGGTTTCATAAAATGGGCCTCAAGAGTTTACCGCCTTAGCTCAGGTAATGTCGGGAACTGACATAATACATGTAGGCACGTTTCATCATCTCTACCGCACTTACTGCACTTTCTCGTGGCGTTCTACCCCATCTTGTGCATATAATAGTTC
>JAUELO010041251.1:0-10353 GCA_032357855.1 Amphibolips quercusostensackenii | reverse complement strand
GTTGAGAATTCTTCCTATTTGTTCTGTGATACCTTGGATGTAGGGTAGAATGGTGGTCGTTTTTCTCTCTCTTTCTTCAGTAGGTTGTGTTGACTTGTTATTTTGAGTGTATTTTTTTTATTGCTTTATCAATTTGTTTGTTTGAGTATTCGTTCTGTATTAGGATTTGTTTAACCTTTTGTAATTCCTTTTGTAAGTTATCTTTATCTGTTATGGAGACAGTTCTGTATACAAGAGAGTTGTTGACCGATTGCTTTTGAGATAGATGGTGGTGAGAGGAGGCATGTAGGTATCTGTTTGTATGGGTGAGTTTTCTGTAAACTTTATGTCCTAATCTGTTATCAGATCTTTTGTAAACTAGTACGTCTAAGAAAGGCAATTCTCAGTTTTGTTCAAATTTTATTGTAAATTGGATATTGGGGTGTGATTGATTGATAAAATCGAAAAACTTGTATAGTTCGTCTAGTTTATGTATCCAGATGATAGAAATGTCTTCGACGTTACGGCACCAAAATTCCGGTTTAGGCTTGGATTGGTTGAAGGTTTTAGTTCTTAGACTTTCTATAAAGATTTTGGCGTCGTTTACATAACGTTGGCAAGATTTTTAGTTTTTGACACGATTGAAACCCAAAAAAAACTGTTATCATATCAAAAGATTATCGTTAAATGCAAAAAATCATAATTATGAAATAAAAGCGTACTTTTTAATCACGCAAATCACTGATCTTACACATATTGTCATTAATATGAACAGAAAAATGATGTTTCAGGTTGATGCAAAATACTTTTTTTCACCTAATTAGAGGTAAAATAATCCTAAATTTTCTATTTTCACTTGAATCGTATTATAGTATAAATTTTTTTAATAAATTTCAGGTAAATTTCCATGAACATCAAAATATTTTCTGACATCAATTTCCTGAGTAAATGATCAATAGGTTTTTTGAAATTACCTACATTTAAAAAACCAAATTTAGTTTATTATCGAGGTTTGATCAACTATAATTTTATTAAGGAATACGTATTACAGAATCATATAACATATTTTAGATTATTATCATTATATTATTATTATCATTATTATTATTATACATAATGCGCGGCTGCATCCGACTTTTCAAGAAGTACTTGAATTTGCTTAGACATTTGGCCAGGGGAGAGAAGACTGCAGAAATCATTTTCGGGAGCACAGCTGGTTCTCTGACTGTCGAATTCGACCCGAGTTCAGATTCACCGCGCAGCTAATGCGTCGGTGAATGGGAAGGTGAATTCGACGGTGATAACGACCGTATTATTGGTGGCAGTCCTGGCAGTCCTGGCGGTCCTGGCGTTATAAGCGGCCCTCCCCGTTCGTGGTATTGGCGTTCAAATTGATCCCAAATGTCTGGACGCGCCATAGAACCAATACAATAGTTATCGTGATAGAATGCCACAAATCTTATGTTAGCAAACTTAATATTGTAGTAGTGAACATCTCCTGTCATGACTCGTTGAAAATCTGGATCCCAATTTTTAAAATTTTTAGGCAGTACCAATAGAACTTCTTGTGAATGAGGATTTACCACGACCGTATAGTCTACGATCGCATAAGTTATAAACCACTGTGACTCAGTAGGATCGAGAAGTTGTGGATCACCTTGAAAATAAAATAAAGGTTTGCAATTCTAAAAAGACTGTAAATCAATCTATCAAAGGTTTTAACAATATTCTAATAAAAATTACTAAAGCTTTAAAGGCAATCTCTCAAACTAAGCGAGTGAAATTGTCACTTGTTGAATCAATATTTTGAATTATCACTGGCGAATAAAACATTTTCTGACTCTGACTAGGTGAACCAGTAAGTGACTTAACTGAAACGGCGTTACTAAATGTACTAGTGACGACATATAATAGACTCTATCAGTGATATGGTGCTCTACGCGGTTAAGGCATGAACACCCAGTTTTCCCTCATGCAAGTGTCGCTGGTCAGGTCTTAGCAATTCTCAAATGAATTTAAAATTTATTGTTTACTGGTGCTTGTGTGAGAAGTATTTAGGGTCTGGCTGCAATAAGCAGGAAATATAATATCTTTGGCTTTAAAGTCGAGAAGGTCTTGGCTACTTGAGTTTGACTTTGAGCGACGCGAAACCTTGACGTAATGACAAGCTTCCCAACAGACAGGCGCAATATATTTTATTTTAGCTTGACCCTCATTTATTGTTGCAAGATGACAGTGCGCTATTAAGAAGATGATTTTGCAAAGGTTAAAAAAAAAGTGGTGAATGGTATGTGTCATACCTAACTAGCTGACGGAAAACAACGCGTAGGACCGAATGACTATTGGTGCTGAGTAACCAGTGAATTTCACTTATTGAACCAGTGACGAAATTCCACTAAGTAAACGAGCGAAATCTTAAGGATTATCAGTGACACAATTCGGACTGTTCAACTAGCAAGATTTTACTGTGAATCAGAAAGATTTTACTGTTTCATCTTAATGAAGCTGGTGCAAACTCAGCTCTCGAAATTCTCCCTTTCGGTTCCAGGTACACTAAAAGCTTATCCTATATTTATTTACCTGGTGCGTTATTGTCTTCCGTAGGTGGAGCCTTAACTCCCAAAATTATGGGTGTACCATCCGCCCTTTGTTTTAGATATACCACGCATTTTATGTAAGGCTTGTATTCATAACTATATACAGCCTTCACATAATAGTTGTGATGATACCCATAATTCAGATTTGGAATACCATCGAAATTTCCTTCGTGAGGATTAAGAGAACATTTATGCGTCTCGTATTCTGTTGTGCTATCTATTTTTCTTTCTGCTCTTGCCCGAATTGTCCTGCCTTGATAGACCATCCTTACTTCTACGAAATTGGTCCCACTTTTACGAGGAGTCGAGGAAAGTGTACGATTTGACCGGGAAGGTCCTTTGAAAACACCTCCTCCGGAAGGTTCCGGCGAAGCGTTCAATTCTGTAAAAAAAAAAGATGTATTATTGTGATTTAAAAAGTAAAATAGGGACTAAATCTATTTAAAACAAGGCAGATTCTACACTTGAAGTCACAGAATCTCTCGTGGACAAAATAATTATATTGTTTTTAGAGAAAATCAGGAGATACGTATTTTACTGATTTGCAAAACCACATTTTCTACGAAGTTTTACGAATTTCAGTTTTATGCTTTACTTTGCAGAAAACCTTACATTTTTCTTTAAACCTCTATAAGTTTCAATCAAATAAAGATATTTGAGATTTATTTTTAGATTCTAATAGCATTTATCATTTTTTTTTTAATCAACTGGATAATTTTAAAAATATTTAAAAGTAGTAGAATAGCTATAAACATTCAGAATTTGAGAAATTATTAAAAAGTTTTTAAATTGTAACATTTTCCAAAATTTCAAAAATTTTTAAAAAATTATAAATTTTTTACTAAATAAAACATTAACTCATAATTCTTTATAATGTTCTTAATTTATATAAAAATTAAATAGAGTTTTCAATATACCTCGATTTTTCAAATTTTTTAAATTTTGAAAGGCTTTAAAATTGTTCAAATCTTTAAAATTCTTAAACGACTAAAAAATGTTCAACATTCATATTCAAATGAAACTAAATTTTTAAAAAATCATGAATTTAAAAATTTTAAAAGTTCCTAGCATTCTTTTGATTTGATAAAGTTATAAAAACTTTAAAAAAGTTTTTTGAATTTTTTTAAAATTCATCATAAATTATTGAAAGAAGCCTTAATTTATATTTAACTTGAATAAAGTTTCAAAAATTTTGAATTTCACTTAAAATTTTGAAACTTAAAATATACCAAAATTTTTGGAATTTAAAATCTTTTAGATTCTTTATAAAATTAAAAATTTCTTTAAAATAATAAATGTAGTATAAAAGTGAAAAAAATTTAGAAAATTCTTGTCTTTTTAAAAATTCTCAAAATTTCAAAAAATTTTTAATTATTGAAAAGCTTTTTTCAATTGAAATTTTTTTTTAAATGTCATAAAATTTACAAATTTTTATCAAGACGGTGTCCAATCGTCTCGAAAAATGAAGGTGGTTGGAAAAAAAGATGAAATGGTCATTCCAAAGCTCGTGAAAAAGATTGTTCTTGTCATCCCGAATTTTTTGACGGTATGACTGCACAAAAATTTTGAAATAAAAGTAATTTTTTTTCAGGACGGACGCTAAGACTCTATAAACATAAAATTTAAAAATTTTTATAAGATTTTAAAATCATTATAAGATTTCAAATTTTTTCTGAAATCTTAAAATTTTTATCAAATTTTAAAACTTCTGTATAATTAAAAAAAAAATTTAATACACCATATATTTTGGAAATTTGCTCTAATTTTCAGTAAAAAAAACAAATTTTAAAAAATTACTCTATTTTTTAATTCTTCAAATCTTTGAAATTTGTAAAATTTGTATAAAATTTATAATAAATTTCAAAATCTCTGTGAAATTCAAAATTCTATAAAATTTAACAAATTGATTGAAATTAGGTTTCATAAAGAAAAATGAATTTGAAAATTTCCAAATTATAAAACTCACGAATAATGAAAATTCAGAAAAATGAAATTTCTGAATTGGAAAATTCCCAAAAAATAAAATTCATTAATAATGAAATTTCCGATTTATGAAATTCCCGACATTTTATAATAATACCGGATTTAAAAATTTCTAAATAATAAATTTCGCAATAGAAATCGCTGAATTATTAAGTATCCGAACTGGAAAATACACGAATTTATACAATCAAAGTATTTTTACATGTATATTTTATTAATAAAATATTCAATGATTTAAATGATATTTAAAATAATTATTTTTAATGTTTAAAGAGTCACAAATTATTATTTAAATTTAAAATAGCAATCATGAAGAATAATATATTTTCGGGTGACCGAATTTGAACAATTATTTTGTTTATTTATATATTTTACTAATTAAAAACACCATAATGAAACGTTATTTTCAACAATTATCTTGAATGTTTGAAGTTTTAAAAATTATTATTTAAATTGAAAATAGCAATAATTAAAAATAATATATTTTCGGAAGTCGTTTTTTTTTAAACATTTAAAAAAAATAATATTTCATTATTGTATTTTGAATTTATTAAGTATATTCATAAAAAAGGTAATTGTTTAATTTCGGTGACCCAGGAATATATTATTTTTAATTATTGCTTTCTTAAATTTAGATAATAATTTTCGAAACTTCAAACATTAAAAATAATTTTTTTAAATAATATTTTATTATTATATTTTTGATTAATAAAATATATTTGTAAATATAATTTCATTGTATTAATTCGAGAAAATTTATAAATATACGAATTTTTCACAAATTCATATACTTATATTGAAATTTGTATTATATTAGTCACACTTACGCAAAAAGTTGATTAAAATTTCGATTGTGAAGTGTAGAATTCTATTGTCAATCTTCATCCTTCAATGTTGCAAGAAAATTTTTTGTGGCCGCGAACTGATAAATAGGTACAATATTTACCTTTTCATATAAGAAACAGTTTCCTGTTACTGAACCGTATGATAAGACGCAAAATCATCAAAAGTATCAGAATTGAGAATGCCGTAACAATACTGCGTGGCAGAGACAATATAATATTGCTAAAGATAGATAAATTAAAATAGCAAATAAGAAACGATTTATATACATTACACTCTGTGTTTTTCCTCATAAGATATCAGGGCAAGCGGAAAAAATTTTGTCCAAAAAGTGGAGGTAGGGTAGGTAGGTATTTTGTGGTAGATGTCGGGCAAAGGGTCGAGAAGAGGGATACAATAGGAAGATTAAAAAATTCCTGGAGCTATAAAAAATAAAGTACTTATACTTTTGAGGAAAGATTATTTATTTTCAACATTTTTCTCTTATGAAAGAGAACAATTTTTTTTTGTTAACAGTTCCAGTGAATGAAAGGGAGGAAAATTTTTAATTAATTTACAGAAAAACGCTGGTTTGAAATTTGTTGTAGCGCGAATGTCAATAGTCTCAAAATGAGAATTTTCATTTACATAGTTGCGCCCTTGAATATAATTGCACCTTCAAGAAAAATTTATCATTTTGAGACCAAATTTTGGCTCATTTAGAGAGGCTTGTGCTGTTGGACCGAACTTGCATCCACTTCATCACCTGTCACAACAACTTTTTTGGTCTGCGCTATTTCGTCTAAGCAAATATTATTTAAAAAAATAATCACAATAATATTTCCTTAATTTTTAATTTTTTAGCTTTTAAATTTCAACACCATAATTAAATTTTTAACTAAGAAAGATTTTTCACAAAAAAAAAATTTTATTTAAAAAGATGGATTTTTAAAGAAATATTTAAATTTTTAACGAAAAAATTAATTTTTAAGTAACCGCAGACATTTTTCAGAAGATGAAATTTCTTAACAAGAAAAATGATTTCTCTGCCATAAACCATGAATTTTTAATCCTGAAGGACAAGTTTTTAATAAAAAAGTTGTATTTTTATCAAAAAATGACATAAGTAAATAGTTGAATTTTCAACAAAATAAAAGAATTTTTAACAAAATAGTTCAATCTTTAACCATGTATTCAAAGATGTGTTTGAAATAATCAACAAATTAAAATTAATGAAATGCTTATGCTCTGGAAAAAAGACTACTTGTACTAAGTGAATTTTACTTGGCTGAAGTAAGTGAGAGTCCCGATTATTTCCATAACTCTAAATTGAAAAAATTATTTATTTCTGCCAAAGAAATTCTAATAGGATTAAATTAACATTATTTGAATGAAAAGTACGACCTATTTGACTAAGGGAAATATTTTTTTGAATCAAAAAAACAGTAATTAATGTAAAAAAATAAATAAATTTTAAACCGAATGAATAACTTGTTCCAAATGAACATGCCATGAATAGGAACGAATATTTCTTTGAACTAGAGATATGCAAATTAATGGAAAGTAATTTATTTTAAAGTCAATAAAATGTTTCATATGCTCAAAAAAACTAATTTCCTATATCAAATTTTGAATATTTAAGGCAAACGAATAACCCACAGATTCAAATAAATATTTTTTTGGCCTAAACCATGCGCGAGTGCAGTAAAGTAGTTCGTACTTCAAAATTTTTACAAAATTTCAATACTTTTAGAATTTTTAGAATTTTTGGTTGATAATAAATTTTACACGAAATTCTGAAAATTCCCGAGACATAATAAACAAAACAGAGTAACTCATTACCCCGAAATTCAGGATGTATAGTAATATATTTTCCAGAAGTTTTACTATTCCATCCGCGTCTCCAACTCACTAATTTTTCAAAACGACTAAAAACAGCCTAAAGTGAAAAGTTAAGGTTTCAGCTCTTCTTGATTTTTGAATTTGGAAAGTTAAAAAATTTTTGTAAATTTCAAATTGTTAAAAATTTGGTATGTTTTTAAAAATCTTTTAAATTTATGCTAAATTATAGATAAAGTTTCCAAAGTTCCTCGATTTTTGAAAATTTAAAGCGTTCGATGATCTCTAAATCACCAAAATTTTGAAAATTTAAGAAATCTTGTCATATTTTTTTAATATTATAAAAATTTAAAAGAATAAATAATTTTGAAAATATAAAAGTTCAAAAAGATAAAAAAATTCTTAATTCTTCGAAATTCTTAAAATCTTTGCAATTTATAAAATTCTCATAAGATTTTAAAACTTTTTATAAAACCCCCATATATTTACAAAAATTGAAAATTTCTATTAAATTTCAAAAATTGCATAAATTTTAAAATTTACAAAAGAACAAAAAGTTTTTATTTTTGAACATCTACTATTTGGAGAAAAAATTGCCAGCTAAATCGCTGATATAGTCAAGCAGAAATGTCTTACGTAAAAATGATGTTATCATGCAGAACAACGTTAAGGTAGAATAATTTTTTTTTTAAGGAAAATTCATTTTCCCAGTTGGAAATTCATCTTTTTGGTAAAAAATTGACTATTTGGTGAAAAATTTATTTTCTTTTTTGAATACTCATTATTCTTGTACAAATTAATTTTATTTTTAAAAAATTCTACTATTCAGTTACATTTTTTTTCTTCTGTGGAAATTTTTTCGTGTTCGTTTGAAATTAATGCACTTTAGTAAAAATTGACTTTTTCGGTTGAAGATTTGTCTTTTTGGTTGCAAATTTATCTATTTCACAGATAATTAAACTATTTCGTTGAAAATTTGTTTGTTTTTGTTGTTGTTGTTGAAGATTAGTCAAAAGTTTGATTTGAAATGAAAATTTCTACTTTGGTTTAAACAAAATATTTTTTTGATGCTTTTTGTTTAATTCAAAATGATATATGCAAACTGAAATATTAGAACTTAACAAGAAAGTTCAACTATTTCTTGTTTCAAATCTATTATTATATTCATGGTGTAGAGGGCAATTTTTTGAATAAGAATTTTATTATTTTGTTGGAAGCTTAACAATTAAGTTAGGAAGTCATCATTTGTCTTTTTTTGGTTGAAAATTTATCCTCTCGGTTAAAAATTCATTATTTTAATTAAATAGTAATTTCTTTGGTCGAAAATTTAGTTTCGGTTTTTTTTTAAAAATCAATTTTTAACTAAAAATTTCACCTTCTGATTTCTGTTGTATATTGACATTTTTCAGTTTAAAATTCAACCACTTGGTCAAAAATTAATGTTATGTGCTAAAAGATCGTCATATTTGTAAAGAATTAATTTTTAAATTGAAAATTGATATTTTTTGTTTAAAATTCCAATATTTGTTAGAATCTAATTTATTTAGTTCAGGATTCATCATTTGAGTTGGAAATTTACTTTATTTGGTAAAAATCAATTTTTTTGGTCTTCTTTATTCATAATGTGTCTCATAAAGGTTTACATGACCTCTATTCCTCACCATACTTCCGCATACATATTTATAAAAGCTCAGCCTTACTGTTTACAGACATTTACGCCTATTAACATAGACTCTTTTCTCTAAATCCTTATTTATATTTTTTAATAACGCAATTTGAGACGTGTTCGTAAACGAGAAAGCAAGCGATCGAAACCGAGCGTGCAAGCGAGAAAGAGAGAGAGAGAGCGCGAAAATGCAACCGCATCTTAATCTACTTATGCTATTACAGAATCATGACTTACAAATCTTTACGCTTCTAATCTAAGCGACTTCCGTTTCCTTTTTTTTTTACTTCTTTTGTAACTCCATTTTGACATTTTTTTATATCCATTTTTTCATTTTTTCTTATTTGCTTCTCTAGCCTCCTCAAAATTCTTCCTCCACTTTCCCCTAATCCATCCTCCTCTAGAATTTTCACCACATTCTCTTGACAGCTTTATTTATCTTCTTCTCCTCTCATACATCCTTTTTATACGTGCTCCCATGTTCCCTTTTCCCATTTACAGATTTCGCACTTTCTATTCTCTTTCTTTTTTCAATGCATCCCTTCCCTTACCTCGTTTCCCAATGTAAATCTTGCTATTATTGTTCATCTTTCCTCTTCCTATCTCTTTTCTGAATACTTTTGTACTTCTTTCTTTTTCATGATCTTATACCATTTATTATATTTAGATTCCTCAATCATCCCCCATCTTTTCATCAACTGTCTCTCTCTAATCCTTTTTTCCAATTCTTCATAGTTTGCTCTAGTCGCGTCTTCCATATCTCTATCATCGAAAAACTCTCTCCTTTTTTTTCCCATCTCGTGAATTCTATTGCCCTTCCTCTCCTTTCCTGCACCAGTATCGAACACTTTCTCTCTAGCTCGCCTCCCTTTCCTTTCCTAAGCTATGTCTCAAATTTCCATGCCCTTTTTCCCCCGCCAGTACTTAATTTATCCCTTTGCACTTCTTCTCATACCATATATCCTGGCGTCCTTCAATCTACCCCTATGTTCACCTTATATATTTTTCTTGTAAACTTTTAATCTCTTTCCTTTCTTTTCAGCCCCATATCTCTGCTCTGTAGCGTAATACCGGCCATACTAGCGTATCAAATAGCCACATTCTTCTTCTCCAATTTTTTTTACCTCCCTTTTCCTATTCCCCATATTTGTCTTATTACTTCTGCAACTTTTTTATTCTTTTTCTTATATGTGCACGGTATATCCCAGATATTTAAACTCTTTCACTTCTTCTAACTTTATTCCTTTTCATTTCCCAGTTTATTCTTTCTTTCTTTCCCCTCCTTTTCTGAACCTTATTATCTTTGTCTTTTCTACATTCAAATTTAATTTTTTTCCACGTGAGTATTTCTCTAATCCTGTAATTAAGCCCGCTATCCGATATTCTCTTTATTAATCCTTCTCTTATTCCCTTTTTCACCATAACTCGTTCTATTTCGCCTCGATCTAATGAGTCAAAAGCTGCCTT
>JAUELO010041222.1:0-10354 GCA_032357855.1 Amphibolips quercusostensackenii | reverse complement strand
AAGAGACATAAAAGAAAGTGTGGCAACAAATATTTTATTGAAAATGCATAAAGAGGGGTGCTAGAGGAGTGAATGGTGCACAATACAAAAGACCTTGGATACTAATCGGACCGAGTAAGTGGAGCTTTACATGATAACTTTGTGAGGCTTACTCTTCGGGTGATCGCTAGAGAGATTGATCAGCAACCTGTGTCAGATTAGTGTTGCGCAACAAACATTTTATTTAAAAAACAACACAGAAATTTTAGATCAATCTAAAATAGCTGTACCACCTCCTTCACATTACTTCCTTCCTCACCGAATGAGACACTCTTACCCCGAAGGGAATGTGGCTTAACGGTATAATATAATAATGTTGTGAACTGATTAAATTATTATTTAACTGATTTAATTACAACTTAAATTTTCTGGAATTACTTTAAACGGTTATTAATAAATGAAATTTTTTGAATTAAAAGGTGATATTAAAAAAAAAATGTAAAGTAAACATTATTTGATTGTTTTAATGAAAATCATAGTTTAATGGTGTAAAATGATTATCTGAATTTAATTTTTCAAATCATACATATATATGTTCAAACTTTTTGTGGAATAAATATAAAAGTTTATTATTGATTTAAATTTTCAGAAATCCAGTTTTTTTTAATTATTAAGTTATAATTAAATTCAAATAAACCCCGATGAATGGTGATTAAAATCGATATATTTTGTTTTGCGTTACCGTTTGCTATGCCTGTTTCTCTCTTTGCTCGGGCTGCGAGCTGTAGCTGTTTATATTCAATCGCTTCTAAACTAAATATGGATGAAATTCCTAATATCAGATCATTAGTTCTGCGAAGGCCCCTCCTAGGGTCTGGTTTGCCATGAGAACAATGACTTTGTCCTTACCAGGCCTCAGTTTCTCCTCTATCTCTGAGCTGAGCTTATGCCTTAGCGCTTTTCCAAATGAGAACAGAGAATCCAGTTCTTTATAACCGCATTTAAAAACATCAACGATTTTTGTATTACCCCATTTAAGATCATGAACGAGTTATGTGTTACCGCTTCTAAGAAAATCATCGATTGCTGCAATTTTCCTCTGAGCTTTAGTGAGTGGAAACTCATTTAAGTCCACAAGGTGTAAGAAAATCACGCCTTTGAAGCTCAAGTAAACTCGATAGCCTGCAAGGTACTTTGTGGATATCATTTACTGTTATTGGTTTCATTTTCTGTTTCTTGTAAATATAATATAATTTTATTTCTCAAAAGTGTAAAACCCGCTAATCATTTTGAAGGATTATAAGAGATTTTGTGCCAGCGGAAATAAACGTGACTTGACATGTGATCCTGTGCGTGTATTGATCTTGATAATCAAAACCAGTTTCCACTATTGTGGTTTTACATTTTTTGTCCTCTTAGTCGGATAAAGTGATTGTTTCAAAATGAAAGTGAGCCACAGAGAGAATTACATAGATGAGCAATGATTTCACATGCAATTTATCGCGAGTGTGATGAGTAACTTAAGAGTGTTGGTGCCCCGAATGTTTCCTCTCACAGAATCGACATCCATCGGATCGCGCTCAGTGAGGTATGGAATAAATTCTTTCTAAAGAATGATGCGATTAAAATAGCCATGAGACAGATAAGCTTATTTGATCTAAAGCGTCTACTTGACAAGTCCTATTTTAAAGAGAATTTATTCAAAGCTTATGGGACGTGTCTTACTAACTTGAATCTTCCAACCTTTGACGGTTCTCACTGCAAGTGGCTTCCATTTAAAGATCTTTTTAACTCGTTAGTACTTTCAAACATCAGTCTAACTCCTGTATGGAAATTACACTATCTAAAATAAAGCTTAATGGGAAATGCTTCCACTCTCCTAAAAAATACATTTTTAAGTACAGATAATTTCCAAAAGTCTTGGGATTCCCTCGTTTCTTTCTATGAGAATAAACGCTTGTTAATAAATTCAGCTCTACATCCTTTAATAAAGGTTAAAGGTCAAAATTGCCGTCGTGAAACACGCCTTGTCACCATGTTGACAATTATAGCTACAGTTCAGCCCGTCGTTATTTCAGACAGTGGTGAGCGCATGGTAGTTGAAGCGTGCATCGATTGGTTACTCAAAAGGACTTTAATTTGCTGAACTTGATTTTTAATGAACTAGCCATGTGGACATTATTATCGGTGCTGACTGTTATGGTCAGAATCTGGAAGAAGGTCTCCACCGAGGTTCAGAGATTATGCTGCAATCGCACAAGCTACGATCTTTGGGTACATTCTTTTAGGTTTAGCCGAAAAAGCATGCTCATCGCCTTCTGAAATTTGAAGTCACCACGAAATTCGAGTCTTTTTCAGCAAAAGAAAATCGAGAGTGTAAAGATCACTTTAGATAAACACATTCTAGCGATTCAAATAGATGCTACGTCGTTAAACTTCCTGTCTGGCAGTCTGGCGTATGCTTTTAAGGTTATCCATTAAATTTAAAACGAATACAGCTTTCAAAAAAGCTTACGTAGATTTTCTTATTAAATATGAGAATTCGAAACACATGAAGTTCGTTTCTGATTAAAGTATGGATTCATATTAACCAGTTTACTATTTCCACATTATGGAGTACTACGGAAAAGTAGTATTACGACCAAGCTTTAAGTGGTTTTTAATGCGTCTAGCTGTACATTCTCTGGGGGATCACTGAATGATATTCATAACACAAGAGCGAAACTTCAAACTCAATTACTTGATGTTCTAATTTGCTTTCGTTAATTCAAATATGTCTTTAATTCAGATAATAAAAAAATGTATCGTCAGATCAAAGTTCATCCTGATGATTGGAAATTCCAAAGGATTTTGTGGATTGAAGAGCAAAGTAAAGTCCTCACATTTCAACTAACTACCGTTACACATGGGTTAGCAAGTGCTTCTTTTTTAGCTCTTTGCACTATGTAACTACTTGTGGAAGATGATGGTACTAATTTACTATTACCTAGAGCCATTTTGAGTAAGTTTAGATATCCTAATGACATCTTTGGAGAAGCTTATTCAATTGAAGCGTTCCTGCTCTTGGAATAAACTGAAATCCAATTTCTAATTCATTGTCATTTACTTGAACAGTACCAACGCAGAAAGAATTAACAAAATTGACTGCATTGTCTACAATAGCTCAGTTATTTGATCCTCTAGAATTCTTATCACTAGTATTTAACAGCGCAGAAATCATTACACAAAATCTTTGGTCTCCCAAGCTCAGTTGAGATGATCCCCTACCTTCGTGATTAACTGATGCATGGATACAGTTCACTAAACAAATTTAAGAATTGAGCTCGTTATTATTTCCATGATGGCTCGGAAAAACGGCACAAGGTTTCACTAAAATTTATGGGTTCTGTGATGATTCTAAACAAGCTGTAGCTGCTGTCGTTTATTTAAGATCTACAAAACAATCTGAGGCAGTTGAAACTGCATTAATTTATTGCCAGAAAAAGTTTCATCAATAAAAAGAATGACTATCTCTCGTCTTGAATTATTAGCAGCTGTATTCGCCACAAAGCTAATTACTCATACGTAAGAAATATTTGATTTTGAGAAACTTCCAGTGCATAATTAGATTAATTCTGCGATCGTTGATACCTGGATCAAGAATCATCCATCTAGATGGAAGGACTTTGTCCATAATCGAGTTTGCTTTATTTACGAATCTATTCAATCAGCAAAATAGCATTTTGTACCTGGAAATGAAAATCCTGCTGATTGTGCCACAAGAGGGCTGAATGCAAGTCAGCTTTTTGAGCATTCAATTTGCTGTAGTGATCCAGATTGGCTGAAACTTCCTCCTCAATCATTGCCCACTCACTGCAAGATCTCTCATAAAGACAACCTAGAAAATTGTCGAGTTTTAGCAATGGCTATTACTGTGATGCTTCAGAAAACCTGTTAGGAACTTTTGATTAAAGTTTCTAACCTGAATAAGCTTTTACGGATCACAGATCTTTGCAAAAAAATAATCGTTTGCTTAAAGAAAACGGAAGAGTCTATTTCGATGAAGAGCATAAACTCTAATCACAAGGAGAATCTTTACCAAGCTTTCAGTATCTCTCTCGTTTAACACCTTCCTTTGATTTTCGAGGACTTTCGCGAAATGAAAGAAGGCTTTCTTTAAGCATCTTTGCTTCTACTTAATTCGAAACATCCATTTATTTTACGGAAAGAGTCTTCTTTGACTCAGCTTATTATATCTGATGCTTATCAGCGTACTCTTCATGAAAGAACTCAGAATACTATGGCACATATACGAAGAGACTTTTGGATTCCTAGTGGATGAGCTCCATATAATGCCTACATCTGGAAATGCATTAGATGCGCAAGATTTAGTAAAAAGCAAGCCCATCAATTGATGGGACAATTGCTTAGTAATCAAGTAGAGCACTTCCGCACGTTTCACCATTCTGGAGTTGACTACGCTGGACATATATCTTAAAACTTGAAAAGTACGGGCGGCACGCAATAACAAAGCATATATTTTTTTCTTCTACTGTCATTCCACTTTAGCTATCCACCTAAAATTGGTCACAAACTATACCGCAGATGCATTCGTCGCAGCTTACAAGAGGTTCGGCACTATAAAAGAAATCTGAGCTACTCTGAGCAGTAATTGTTAGACAAATTTAAAGGGAGCTAATGTGTAACTATAAGCTTTGTTTTCATCATCATCCTCGCTCTCTACTTTAGGAATCGAACCCGCGCTAGCGTGGCTGTCAAAGCTCAAGTGTTGGAACATAAAAAAATCGCGATACCGTCTGAGTCACGATGACTTCCTTTTGTTGTAAACTGTTTAATTCATTTATTACTGGAATAATTTTATTTGAAATGATAAATTTTATCAAGATCACACTTAAATTGCTTTTTAATAAACTGACATAAATTGATTGTTTACTTTAAGATTATGTAAATAAATATTGGCTATTATTTTTGTAATCAAAGTTTATTTTTTCTTAAGAATCTCTCTATTACAATTATATATTTTTTTCAAATGTTTGTGATGTTGTTAAATAAGTATGTGAATTCAATTTTTAAAATTAAATGCACATATATTAAACATTTTTGAAATTAGTTTTGAAGGTTATTAGTAAATTAAATGTATCAAAATGCAATTTCAAACTAAGAAAAAAATATAATGTAAAAATGATTTTAGTGTTTCAATGAAAATAATTATTTAACGCTTTTTATGTTGTGAACTGATGAATTAAACATCCACTGATTCTCTTAAAACTTACATTTCCTGAAATAAGTCTAAAAGATTATTGAATAAAATTCTCATAAATTAAAGTTAAAATTAAAAAAAAATGTTAAGTAAAAATTATTTAAATGTTGTAATACAAATTATAGTTTAATGCTTCTTATTATACGAATGCTTAATGCTTTTTATGTTATGAACTGATTAATTAATTAATAGCTCATTAGTTTTTTCACAATATCAAAATACATAAAGATTAAAGTTCAATATGAAATTACTCAAAGATTAAAGTTTAATATTCTTTGAATGAGTGACACATAATAAGCAAATTATGTAAATGTATAGGAATACAATTTTAATTTGAAAAAATATATATAATGCAAAAATAATTTGAATGTTTCAGTGAAAATAATTGTTCAATGTCAAATTTTCGGAAATGTTGTGAACAGATTAATCGATTATTGGCTAATTAATTTGTTTTACATTAATAAGTCACATTAGGATTTAATTTTAATTTTTCTGTATTAAGTAGTATTAATAATTTATTTGGAAGTTATGCAATTAAATATTGGATATAATTCGTATAATAAAAGTTAAATTATATTTAACATATTTCTATTACAATGATATAAACTTTTAAGATGTTTTTGCTATTTTGAAACAAGTACCTGAATTCCATTTTTTAAATTACAAGTAAATGTTTTAATTTCTTCGACAATTAGTGTAAAAGGTTATTGGGCCAGTATACGTCTGGAATATCAGAATTCGCAAGCGTTAGTTCGATTTTAATAAAAATTGATGAAAATATTTTAGAAGCAATTTATTGATTCAATTTTTCGCGAAATTTTCCCTTTTACTTTTTGTTAAATTAGGCGACTTACAAAAGATAAAAGGCGTACATTTTGTTTTATCTTCTTAGAAAAGCGTTTCTCATGTTAAGCGTGACTTGGGTTTAATACTTGCAGGTGTGTTCAATAAAAAAAAATGTTGACTTGTAATGACAATTTTTATAAAAAAGTTCTATTAACAAACACTGTATATTATAGATTGCTAATTTGTAAAAGATATTTCAGCATTAACATTACCTACTTTAAAGGACAGAGTAATACTTGATTACAAAAATATGTCTCCCGATATTATTTATTGATTTAAGAAAAATATGGAAACAAATTCCTAGTGTGGTCATTTGATGTAAACAAAATGTCATCTCCTAATCGTCCCTAAATCATATTGCCAGTAAAGTTTAGTGTTTAAAATATATTATTCAATATTATTTATTATAATCAGAAACAAATTATAAAAACAAATGATTATAGTAGACATCAACAGGCGTGAATCCGTGTCACTGCTAACACTGGTTGACAATTGTTTACACAATTTGTTTATAAAATTGACAAATAATACTAAATGACAAGCTTTTCGTACTTAATTCTTATAAATCTCTCTGACAACATAAATGAAGGAAAATTAAGAGATGAAATCATTTTTTGTAGACTTCAAACTTTCGTAATGGAAATTTACTTAAAAAATTTGTTTCTGAAATTTTAAAATAATTTCAAGAGGCATATTTTCTTTGCTCAATATAGGAAACAAAAATTGATTGAATGCATTCGAATCGACAGAAAAAATTATTTAAATCGGCATTCTTAGAAGGTAATTGTCGATTGCGACCAAGTGTATAGTTCGTTACCTAAATTGATGCACCGGATGTGACCGATAATGAAAAAAGGCCGTGTGATTCAGATGGAACATATTCTAGGTTATACCTGTAAAAATAAGATTCAGTCATTTTCTACTATTTCAATAATTTTGATCAGAAATGTTGTCAGTGCATCTTTTATTGACGGCATCGCTGGAACCAGAAGAGTCCCCATCAATTTTTTCTAAAGAAAGGTGATTCTATAAGAAATCTTTATATACTAATTTAGCAAATATTAAAAATTGAGAATTTCACGAGAAATTATATCAAAAATTTATTTGGTCTTTTTTAGGCAAAATTCTACCATTTTTATTTAAAATTTTATAGTTTGAAAATGTATAATTTTGTCTCTGACCTCTTCAAATTTTAACAAAATCCAATCATTGGTGTCGAAATTTCGATAATTGAAAAATATCTACCCAAATATGCAATATGGCGTCACTCCCAAAATTGTAATAATTTAAAAATTATTTGGGATCGAAATAATAAAATATTACATATATAGCACTTTAATTTCTCCAAGTTTCATCAAAATTGAACGACTATTTCTAAATTCTGATATTTCTGAAGTGTACTGGCCCTAATTAATAAACCAAATTTCAGAAATTAAAGTTGAAACAAATACGTATATAAAGTAAAAATGATTTTAACGTTTCAATGAAAATAATCGTTTACGCTTTTCATATTCTAAAATGATCAATTAATTATAACCTTCATCTGTTAAAACTTAAATATTTTGGAGTTAGTTTAAATTGTTATTAATAAAATAAAATTTCAAAAATGAAAGTTAAAGTGTAAAAATAAATATAAAGTAATATTATTTTAATGTTTCAATGAAAATTATAGTTGAGTGTTTTTTATGTTTTAAAGTGATTAATTCAGTATTAAATTACATGAAGATGTAATTTTTAATTTTTTCAGTTCAGTTCATATATTTATTACTTACTTTAAGGTTATGTAATTGAATATTGGCTATAATTTGTATAATAAAAGTTTATTTATGATTAAAATACCCCGATACCAATTATGTAATTTTTGTCAATCTTTATGATGTTGCGAAATGATTATCTGAATTCAGATTTCAAAATCAAAATTTTCGTTTAAATATATGGGAAAAATTATTTGAATATTTCAATTAATATACTTGTTCATTGATTTTTATGTTGTAAACTGATCAAGTAATTACTGATTCATTTTTTTCACAATAATAAAATACATAAAGATTGAGTTTTACATTTATTTCTAAAGTAACATGAATTGCTTATTTACATTAGAGTTATGTAATTAAATACTGGTTATAATCTCTATGATAAAAGTTTATTTATGTTCAATACAGATCTCTCTATTACAATAATATGATTATTTTAAATGTTTGTGACCAATTCTTGGTTATAAAATTCCGCTATCTGCATGCTTCAGATATGGAAATGAATAAATGGAAGATTCTCTAAATTAAAGTTTGAAATATCGACGAAAATCGGACGATCTAGTTGCGACTGTATTGTTACGTCTGTTGTTTTCTGCACGTTGTCAATTGTTAATATAAAAAATGTTAAAATTTAATAATAAAGAGTCATGAATTAGTAAATAAACTTATTGTTTCTAAATAGGATTAGTATTTAAATTTATTTAAAAACAGATAATTTTTCTTATAATCAGGATATTTTCCAAATTTGAATAATATTAAAAATAGCTGAAATATTATATAATATACAAAGTCTTATTTTTGTTTCTATAGCAAATGTAAATAACAAATAAATGTGCAAAGTTTAAAGATTTTCAGTTACGAAATCAAAATAAAATACATAAAATAAATTTTTAACAACGAAGTTTAATTGCTAATCAAGAAGACTAATTTTGTACCACAAAAGCCGAACTTACAATAAAATTCATCAATTTTTAAAGAAATTTTTGGATTTTTAACTGAAAACGATCAATTTTAAACCGAAAACAAAATAATTAAATTTCTAGTTGAAAATTAATTTAAAAAAATGTATCTGAAAATGTAGTTCAATTTCCAACTACAGAGATGGATTTGCAAATAATAAAATGAATTTTTAATAAAGATATTAAATTTTTAACCAACTATTAAGCGAATTTTCAATCAAGAAGATTAGTTTTCTACCAAAAAAATAGTCAATAAAATATATCAATTTTTAACTAAATTGTATAATTTGAATTGAAAAGATCAACTTTTAACTGAAAATAGAATAAAATTTTGAATTCTTAAACAAGATAAAATGAATGTTTAACAAGGTATTTCAGCTTTCAACCAAGTAATAAAAAGGGCGGACATTTTTCTGACTACTGGTCACAGTTTTATTGAATCGTATGACTGAGAGCTCCCTCAAATCATATCATTGACGACGTTTCGACACTTTGGTAGGCCTTTTCAAATCGAAAATGGAAATAAACATGACCTGTTTGTTTTACAAATTGTTGGTTTTTGAAATAAGAGCGTGTTGCATTGACTTGTTGTCGTCAGAATAAAATAAATTTTTAAAAATTAAAAAATTAAGCCTTGTTTATATATAAAATGATTTTAGCACCAAGAAAGTACCGTTATGTCCGACTACGCCTAAAGGATAAACATAATGGTACTTGCTTGTTGTTACAATCATTTTATATATAAACAAGGCTTAATTTTTAAAACTTTATTTTATCCTAACGACAACAAGTCAATGCACGATCCAACTTTAAAAACCAACAATTTGTAAAACAAACAGGTTATGTTTATTTCCATTTTTGATTTGAAAAGGACGACCGAAGTGTAGTCAAAACGTCGTCAATGATATGATTCGAGGGACCTCTTAGTCATACAATTTAATAAAACTGTGACCAGTAGACAGAAAAATTTTCACTCTTTTTATTAATTACCACCCTGGTCGATACAAGTAACATCTACTATTATTTCAACCAAGTAGTTGAATTTTGAACAAAAAAATATTAATTGTCAATAAAAAATTGTATAGAAGAATTTTCAATGAAAAACAGACGAATGCAAGATTAGTCGAGCGTTCCCAGTTTGACCTTCACAGTTTTTAAACAATTTATATGTTTGCCGAAACCCTTTGCAGTAAACTTCTTCATATTTTTCCAAACAATTTCTCTACAAAATTTTTTTCTTCTTTTAAAACTTCCTCCCATGAAAACGCGTTCAACAATTATATTACACGAATAATACAATAACTTGGAAAATGATTTTATAGTTTTTTTCAAGTAAAAATTATAACTTTTTTCTTATACAATCGTCTTGAGAATATTTTAGAGGGTATTTTATCTGATTTTCATTAAAGAATTCCTGAAACTGTCCACTTAAGTTTTATATGTTGTTATTCAACGAGGCCACGAGGGGACATATTACACGCATTACAAAGTGGAAGGTGGGGGATACGAGATTTCTTACATGGAAACGTTAATATTCGAAGCCGGACTAACAGAAC
>JAUELO010041215.1:0-10354 GCA_032357855.1 Amphibolips quercusostensackenii | reverse complement strand
CGATCTGAACGGTAAGGATACTCACGAGCGATTGACTGGCAAGTAGGCCTACAAAGATGTAGTTAGATTATGACCGCGTATCATTTTTAAATATAAATCTCATTCCAATAAAAATTGCCGAATAATAAAATTTGTGACGTATATAATTTACGACATAAAATGGAAAGAATGAGAAATCCCAAAAAAGGACATTCCCGACATAAAATGAGACGATTAAAAATCACCTGAGAATAAAATTGACGAATAATAAAATTCCCGAATTAAAAAATTTCCAAATAATAATATTCCTGAATCATAAAATTTCTGGCATCAAAGTTAAGACTGAAAAATCCTGAAAAATCATATTCCCGGCACTGTAAAATTCTCTGATTGAAGAATTTTTTGATGTTAAAATCCCCGCATAATAAAATTTAAGAAATTTCAAATTCCTGGATGATGAGAATCGTGAATGAAAAAATTCCCAACATAAAATGTGTCCATTAAAAAAATCTCAAGAAATCAACTTCCCGACGTTGTAAGATTCTCTAATTTGGAAATCTTCTGAAAATAAAATTGCCGAATAATAAAATACCCCCATTTAGAAATTTACGAGTATAAAAATTCCTAATTCATACAATTCCCGACATAACATTGGACGACTGGAAATTCCCTGAAAATAAAATTTCCGAATAATAAAATTTCCGAATTAAAAAGTTCCTAAATATTATTATTGCTAAATCATAAAGTTTCTAACATAGAATGGTACGATTGAAAATTCTCTCAAAATGAAATTTCTGCATTGCAAATTTTCCGAATATCAAAATTCCTAAATTATAAAATTCCCGACAGAAAAAGAAACTACTAGAAAATTCCAAAGAGTAAATTAAGCGACACTGTATAATTTTCTAACTTGGGAATTCCCGAAAGATGAAAACGCCAAATGAATTTCCTAATAATAAATTTTAAAGTTAAAAAATTTCTAAGTAATAAAATTCCTGATTTATGCAATTCCCGAAATAGTATTGGACGACTATAAAATCCCGAAAAAAAATCCTGTAACTGTAAAATTCACTGATTAAAAAATTTCCGAATAATAACATTTCCGATTAATAGGATTTCCAAATAATAAAATTGATGAAATAACAAATTTTCTAATAATAAAATTGCTGATGTATAGAGTTTTTGACATAAAATTGAACGACTAAAAAATCGCAAAATGAAAATTCGCGACATGAAATGGGACGATTGAAATTCTCCTGAAAATAAAATTGACAAATAGCTAAATTTTAGAATTGAAAAATTCACTAATATGAATATTCCCAAATCATAAAATTACCGTGAAATTCTCTTAATGAAAAATTCCTGAATAATAAAGATACCGAATGATAAAATCTCCGTATAAAAAAATTTCTAAATTGAAAAATTTCCAAATAATAAAATTCCTGAATTATAAAATTACCGGCATAAGATAGGACGACTAAAAAATTGCAAAAAATAAAATTCCTGGCACTGTAAAATTCACTAATTAAATAACTACCGAATTATGAAATTCTCGAATAATAAGATTTTCAAATAATAAAATTGCCAAATGAAAATTCTTAAATAATAAAATTTCTTAGGTATAGAGTTCCTGACATAAAATGAGACGGCTGAATAATCGCAAAAAAGAAAATTCCTGATACAAATTAGGACGACAGAAAATTTTCTAAAAATTAAATTGAAAATTGATAAGTAATAAAATTACCGCATTGAAAAATTTCTTAATATCAAAATTCCTTAATTATAAAATGTCAGACAAAATTAATTAAAAATTGACTTAAAAAGGATGTTTCGATGTAATTAATTTTCCTCTATATTATAGATATATTATTATACTCACAAAAATGTTAAGAAGCAATCGTCAAGATGGATATAACTAATGAATATTCATTAAAAATATTTAGTATATGTATGATAGTTGCTATCTCATTAACCCTTCTAATTGTTATTCACTTTTCTTAATTTGTAAACTTAAAAGAAAAACCATTCTGTTTATAAAAAAGCTCAAAAATTTGAGCAAAAGTTTTAAAAATACCTTAATAGGTAATTGAAAAGTGTTGTCGCTTTAGAAAAGGGCTAAGTCATGTGCTTTCATGCTAGGTGACCTCCTGGCCTACTTTATCTATTAGGTCTTCTGAACTGACATCAAATTTTTCTAATTTGTGAACTGTCGAGAAAAATATTTGCGCTTATTTCAAGGCTGAAAAACGTGAGTAGATAGTAAAAAAAAATTTTTTTTAAATAGGTTAAAAATATTTACCTCTTGCCTCTTATAAACTCAAAATTCTGGAAATTTGGAAAAATTCCCGCTTTTCCTGTTTTTACAATTATATAGATAGAAGCATATTTTTGAGAAGCCTCCTAAATAAAGAACTCAAAAATTACTAAATAATTTATTTAAATATATATTGAATTTGCAAAAAAATATGCAAAAATAAATGAATCACACATGGGACGTCTTCGAAAAAGTTATATAAGGGATAGAAGGAGAAATCGTCCCCTGTGTATTAAACATTTTTTGAATATGGAAAATTGTTTAATTTAGAAAAGTTTTGATTGGTAATGTTGGAAAAGTAAAAAGTCCTGAAAAATATCATTACTGCCATTGTGTAATTTCGGCACAATAAAATTCCCAACATTATAAAATTGAAATATCCAAAATCGAAAATTCCCGAATTGAAACAATTAAAAAATGTTTTTTAATAAACACCTTTTATTATATATAAATACAATAATAAAAGTTTGTATCAAATAAAGTTTAATTTTAATATGTAAAGTGTGTTAGAATTTACTCGAATTGAAAATAACAATAATTGCATAAGGATTGTAAGCAAAAGTAAATTTAAAAACACGTGCGCTTCGGACAAAAAAAAATTTCTACATTTTTTTCGAACGTAATAACATTTTCCATACAAACTTTGCAAGATTTCATTTAGCACTGATTCACCTCGAAGATTCTGTTTTTTTTTTAAATTTAATGTTTGATTTTTGAGAACTTTTTTTATAAATCTTTTTAAGTACTGTGCACATTTTCAAACCAAACTTTGCATGCAACTTTTTTAAAATCATTTTTGTTTTAAATTCAAGCAATAATTTCTTTAAGCTTTTCATATTAAAGAAATGTCCTTGATAAAAATATTTCATAATTTTATTTTAATAAATAAATGATATTTATTCTAAATTGTTTGGAATCGGGAATTCTCTATTTCAGATATTTTATAATTTGGCTATTTTTGTTCAAATATGTTATTATTCGGGCATTGTCGAATTCAGGATTTTTATTTTTAATGAGAAAAATAGGCGAATGAAATTAAAAAATATGAATTCTTCACCATAATTGTAATGACTGATATGCAAAAAAAAAAAATTTAAATCAAAAACAATCAAATTTCAGAAAAACAGACGAATTGTTTGGTAATTCTTTAAACCATTTTCATTTGCTTGGAAATTGTTTTTCTTTATAAATCTTGAAAATGTACTATTTTCTAGTAATAATGATGCAGGCAATAAAGGTTAAAAGTGATATTTTTTATGGGAAACATTTCATTTCAAATAAGAAAATAATCAAATAACTAATGATATTTATTGTTTAGATAATTTCAAACTATCTTTCACAAAACATATCAAAATATCAACTGCGTCATTAATTTAATAGAACAATAACTTTTTTTTAAGTACAGTAGAAATATTATTAGACCAAAAATGTGAATTGTTTGAGTAACTGCAAAATATCCTGAACACAATTATATTTCACCTTAAATACGTTAATTGTGTCACTTATTTCAGAAAATACTAACTTTTTATGATCCTCAAGTAAAAAAATTGTTAAAAAATATATAATTTTTTAAAGTAATTAATAATAAAAAATTATTGTGCGAAAATTATTCTTTAAACAGCCCTAAAATCCTATGTTAATTTCAAAAACCAAATTTAAAAAAGGTCAATTTTCACAATTGAAAAAAATTTATGTAAACTGCAAAAAAAAGAAATGTAAAATTTCTTTTTCTAAAAAAAGAAAAAATTGATGGAGATTGATCATTAAAAATAAAATTTCATCAAATGTAAGTTTAGAATAACGTAAAAAATACAAATTTTCCGAGTGTTCAAAACTAAATATTTTTAAATTATTGATAAAAAAAAAATAAAAAAATCTCCACTAAACAATCACAACGTTTTCACGTATGAGAACTGAAATTGAACAATTGAAATTTATAATCTTCAAGATCTATCTAAATATTTAAATTCTCCAAAAATAAAAAAAATGTTAATTTTAAGCGCATTAGCAAAATTGTGTACTCACAAAGTTCTAGTTGAAGAGATTTAATTCCAAAAATTTTAGTTTCGAAAGCCTTCAACATTGACAAATTTCTGGTAGAAAATATAAGAAGTAGTCTTTTTCAAGGAGCGTCTACACGTACAAAAAAAATCGTTTATTTGTAACGGAATTTGTTGAAATAGACCCTTTTTCGGCTGCTCCTATTTGTACCAACATTTTGGTACACAGAGCCAAGGCCTTTTATTAAAGTTCAAAGTGTAAAAGAAAAATTAAAAAAAAATTTCAAAAATTAATCAATCTCGTCAATGAATCTTTTATTAATTTAACAAATTAAAGCCTATAGGATTCTCATGAAATACTTTTCTGTTTTTACGATTAGAACTACGCATTTTTTAAAAAAATGATTAATAACAAGTTTTTAGCTCTTTTTTCGGTAAACAACTTTTGTTTTATTTTTTTTTAGTTAGTTTCGTTTGTTCAGTATTTTCATTTTATTTTTAATGTTGTTTTTTACGAATAAAACAAAAACCATGCATCCTATTAAAATACAATCAAAAATCAAATTATAGATCTTTTTTTAGAAACAACAAAAATTTTCACTTTTTTGAAAATGTTGCATAGTTTGACTGCCTTTGATAATATGTTTCAGAATTAAAGCAAAAAATAAATAACCCTGACAATAGAAAACTGGTCAAGTTAAAAAATTTCAAGGAATTTAAGGAGATCAGACAATTTTTAAGGGGTATAAAAGAATTTTGTGGTAAATGAATTTTCTTGCCTTAAATTTTGTTTTTAATCAAAAACTATGTAAACTATATGAGAATATTCCATATCGCACCCAAAAACACGACCTACTTAGAAGCTACTGCTTTTAATAGAAAAGCAAAGCTTAAACGGTGAAAATTTGAATATTTTGTTTTAAAATTCAACTATTTTGTTAAAAAATCGTCTATTTATTTGAAAATTACCTATTTTGTTGAGTATGCACATTTTCGGGTCGAAAAATCAATATGTTTGTATGACAATCATTTTTTGGGTTAAGACTCTAAATACTCTGTTTTAAAATTTAACTATTTTTTTGAAGATTCGGCTATTAGGTTATAAATTAACTTTTTTGTTGAGTAACATATTTTTGGGTTTGAAATTAGATATTTTTGTAAAAAATAGTTTTTTTGGTTTAAAAATTAAACTATTTTGTTGAACGTTTGTCTTTGGTTCAAAAAATTAAACTATCTTGGTTAGAAATATAAACTGTTTTGTAAAAAATTTGTATTTTTGGCTTTAATTTCTAGAACTTGGTTGAAAATTTAATTTAAATATGCGTATTAATTAGTTGAAAATTCAGTTATTTTGTAGGAAACTCTTTTTCTTTAGGTAAATATTAAACACTTTGATTCGAAATTCAATTATTGCGTTGACATTTTGCCTGTGAGTTGAAAATTTAATCAGCTGATTCAGAAATTATTTTTTGGTTAAAAGTGCATATTTTTTGGTCGAAAATCCCACTAATTGTCTAAAAATCACTTTTTTTGTTAAAAATTGATATTTTTTTTGAATTTGAATTATTAGGTTGAAAATAACCTTTTTGTAAAAAAATTCATATTTTTAAGTCATAAATTAAATTATTCTGCAAAAAGTGGTCTTTTTTGATTTCAAAATTAAACTATTTTGGTTCAAAATTTAACTATTTCGTTGAGGATTTGTCTTGGGGTTGGAAATTCAACCATTTGGTTAAAAATCAATTTTTTTGTTAAAAGTTAATATTTTTATTTGAAAATTCAACTATATGGTTAAAAATTAAACTATTTGGTTAAAAATGGACTTTTATGGGTGAATTTATATTTTCGGCTTGAAAATTAAATGTTTCTATAAAAAGTTCGTCTCTGTAGGTTAAACATTCTACTATTTTGTTAAAAATTCTTCTTTGGTTTAAGATTAACTTTTTTGTCAAAAATTATTATTTTTTTGTAAACACTTTAATTATTTAGTTGAAAATTAATTTTTTTTTGTTAAAAATTCGTATTTTTGGGACGAAAATTCAATTCTTTTGTTAAAAATCGGTCTTTTTTAGGGTGAAAAATAAAATTATTTTTGGTCAAAATTTAATTATTTCGTTGAGAATTTGTCTTTGGGTTGAAAATTTCAGCTATTTCTTTTAAAATTAATTTTTTTGTTGGAAACCAATTTTTTTTCAAAATTTAACTAGTTGGTTTGAAATTAACTTTTTTTAATGATTTGCTTATTACAAATTTTGACCAAAATCGACTAAAAATTTGCTTAATTTTTTTTTTTAATGTGATGACGATAGCGCTAAAAATATTTTTTGTGACACCACGGCATACAAATATTAGTAATGCAAACAGAAAATATAATATGTAGTATGCGCAAAGTTTCATTTTTATAGCTACTAATGTGAAGAAAATCAGGTCATAAGTTTTAAGCTATGGGTTTTTTTAATGTGTATCAACATGAAAGATCACTTTTCAAGATTATACAATAGGGTCGTCCAAAATTGCACTGGAAAATTTTTACATTCTCATCCTAATGGGAAGGTTATACTTTTAAAAAAAATTTTACTTCGTAAGTTTTTATCAAATCTCCACATTTTAAAACCCCCTAAGACAGAAGAAATGATTTTTACAAATGTGTCTATCTGTCTATCTGCATGTATGGCTGTGTGTCTGTATCCTGTAGTCATGATAACTTTCGAAAGGCTAATCAGATTGGATTGAGCTTTAACACACCTTTTTAAGGTATTAAAAGAAAGGACGACTTTGTTAGCCAACTATTTTGGATAAATATTCAATAAGTTAGGGCATTTTAAAAATTTTTCAGAACATTTTTTTGTGAGATTTAAAATTTTGATGTACATCTATTAATAGTTCCCGAGAAATCAAACAATTTATTTATACAACTTTTTCTGATAAAAATAAAATTTTCAGATTTGCAGCTTTTTCAAAATTCAGAAACACAAACGGAAATAAGAATTCCAAGCCAAACAACGCACAACATGAAAAAAGTCTACAAAATAAAAACGTTAATTTTTAAAAGCCCGACAAGATTATTATACAAAATGTTTAAATTGTTTTGAAAACCCAAAAATTTAACTTTTGATTGCACAAAAAATAATACAAAATAAAAAAAATTATTTTGCGCTTTAACAATGCAAAATAAGAAAATTAATTAATTAATTTATTCTATTAATATAGAGGTTTCTTGAATATTTTTGTAAAGTTTGAACAGTTCGGGGCATTTTTGAAAGGTCCCAGGGAACCTAGTTTTTCAAATTTCGAGAAATATCCGGTTTCATGCATTTTTCATTGAATTTTATAATCTTTTAATGTTTTTTTAGGAATTTTGTTCACAAGCTATTCACAAGGATTTCTAAAAATACTAAAATAATCGATATTGCTATGTTTTGACTGTAAATCTGACAGAAATGTCACATGACACTCTGTAAGTGTCTTCTCTTGCTTTTTTGTTCAAAAAATCGTAAAGTCAGTTCATTCCTACACAGAAAAAACTTGAAGATCCATTGCAACCAATTTCTGGTTTCAAAGGAGCTGCAACAAAAATGAACCACACTTGCTGAAATGGAACCGAAAACGACAAATAAGCTCTAAATGATACTTCGATTGGGCTTCTAAATGATCCCAATTGTAATTAAGCCTATCTATAAAAAACTTATTTTTCTTTTTGCTTACTACGACATTTCGTTTAGTTAATAATTGAATTTTTACCTTAAAGCACACATGTAATCGAACTCTAATGAACATAACTTAATGAAGAAAATTAAAGAATAAAATATTACTGCAAATAAAATTAAATCAATGACTCAATGAATATCATTTGTAGGTCATGTAGGAAACTTGTGAATATTAAGGCGTATTCATATGCAAGAAACTTTTCCTCGGAGTCATCAGCAGTGCTCCCAATGCGGGCCCTCTGCTCTACTCCGCATGCGTTGCATGTGGCGCTTTATTAGCTGCCATTAGTGCGCCTATTCGAAATATTCAAAAATACAATTTTTTTATGCAATATTATTAATCAAAAGTAGTAATGTTTTAACATGCTTGAGTGGTACGCCGATGGTTTTCAAAATATTCTGAGCATTAGGTCAAAAATAAAACAAGTATTTAGTCAATAAAAAATATCATGTTATTTAATGTAATTTTTTTTTAATTATCCAAATTATTGTTACTAATTTTAACATTTCAAGTTTTGTGCAATTATTAAAATGGATAAACAAATTTTATTGCAGGTACAATTTAAAATATATAATATTTATTGATCGAGAAATTGTAATTTAAATTTTATGGAAGGTAAATATTTAATAAAAACTGATAAAAATAGAAATAATGAATAAAAATATTAAAAATCGAAATATATTTTGTTAATTACTAGCATGAATGTTAAATTTACTTTTTATAATGGAGGACCTACGCGACTAAAAAATCTAGAAAAATAAGATTACTGAAACTGTAAAATTTCCGAGTTGGAAAATTCTCCAATAATAAAATTCGCAGAATCATAAAATTGCCCAAATTTAGAATCAACGAATTGAAAAATTCCTGACAGAAAAATTGTCAAATTATAAAATATCTGAACTAGAAAATTTTCCAATTATAAAGTTTCTAAATTCAAACAATAGAAAATCCTTTGTTTAATAAATATTATTTGTTAATTAAAAATAAGAGAGTCATTTATTTTTCACCAGAAACAAATTTTTTTGATGTTTGGAGTTTTCAAAAATTATTGTTTCAATTTAAAATAACACTAATCTAAAGAAATTTATTTCTAGATGAACAATTGTGTTTGAAAATGTGCAAAGAAAAATTACGCAAAATTTTTTCAAAAATCAATTTTCGGAATTAAAAAATTTTTTTTTTAATTATGAAAAATCAAAACTAAATTGAATTCTGCAAAAGTTTGTTCGCACGTGCGTTAAAATTTCTTTTTTTATACAATTTTCATACATTTATAGTTTTATTTACTTGATCAACAATGTTAAACACTATTGATTAAAAAAAATTGTCTTTATTCAACATATTTGACGATTTTATTTTTAATAAATAAATAATATCTATTAAAAACTACTTTTCCAATTGTTTTAGTTTAGGAATTCTCTAGTTCAGATATTTTCTAATTCGGCAATTTTCTGTCGGAAATTCTTTACTCGGTAATTCTTCAATTCAGGATTTTATAATTTTAGCAATTTTATAATTTCGGAAATTTGATTATCCGGAAATCGCCTAATTTAGAAATTTTATAGTGTCGGAAATTTTATTTTTTTGGATTTTTCAGTCGTCCCATATAATCTTGGAAAATTTTCGTAATTTTCGCAACTTGAAGAAAAAAAACCGAAACCCAGTTAGAAACTTGTCGATGCTTCATTATAAAAAATAAATTTAACATCTATGCTAGTAAGAAAAAAGTTTTTATTCTACTGAATATACTTTTTTGTAGGTTTAAAATAAATTCGACTGAGTTTCCATTTAATATTTAACTTTCATAACATTCAAATTACAATCTTTTGATAAATGAATGTTAAATATTTCAAATTGTACCCGTAATAAAATTTGTTTATCCATTTTAATTGATATACAAAATTTTAAATGCATGAACTAGTAACAATACATTGTATGAAAAAATTAAAAAAGATTACATTAAATAATATAATATTTTGTATTTACTGAATACTTTTTTTCTTTTATTGTCTGATACTCAGAATATGATAAGGATCATTCACGTACAACTTTAACATTTTTAAAAATAATTATGTTCAATGATTATTATTTCATGAGAAAATTGTACTTTTTAACATTTCAAATAAACGCTCCCTACTTTCCAAGTGGTTGGTTTGTGAATGGGCATTGATGTTGTTCTTTTCGAGTGGGCTCAAATGGAACGCTTTTAGGTCCCTGTAGGTATTTATAGGAGCTTAAGTTCTAAACGATACCAACTTTTATTTGAACCGCAACTTTAGACAACCCCCAGTTTTTTCTGTGTAGCTATACCAACAAACGTTTTTTTTCTAAACGCGAAGAAAACAAAATATTA
>JAUELO010041206.1:0-19643 GCA_032357855.1 Amphibolips quercusostensackenii | reverse complement strand
CAGCTATATTTTCAGAGGATATATTAACACTCGGTATTATTATTCTAATGTTATAAACAATTTTAATTAAGAAATTCATTAAATAACTGCTTTTAGATACAGAAAAGGCGTTTTATTAGCAGAGTTTGTATTTCGTTTTGATTAATAATGTTTTGAGGGGATTCATCGACACTTAAAATCATTTTGTATTGTTATAAACAATTTTAATGAACAAATTCTTAAAATAGCCTGTTTCAAATACAGACAATGAGTTTTATTGAAAAAATCGTTAATTTGGTCCTCTACAGCTATATTTTCAGAGATATATTAACACTCAGTATGATTATTTTTATGTTATAAACAATTTCAATAAACAAATTCGTTAAATAGCTGCTTTTAGATACAGAAAATGAGTGGAATTATTAAAATCGTTCTTATTTTATTCTCAATAATAATATTTTCAAGGGATACTTTGACACTTAAGAACATTTTATATTGTCATAAACACTTTTTATTAATAATTTCAACAAATAATAGCTTCAAAACACAAAACATCTGTTTTTTTCCGAGTCATATAATTTACATTAAAAAATAATACTTTAACAGAATTCATTAATATTTTACAATATTTTTAGTTGTTATAAGCAATTATCGAAAATTAATTGACAAAGAAAAAGCTTTTAGATAAAGTAAATTTGCTTTTTTTCAACGCAGTCGTTTATTTCATTCTCATAAATATTAATTTTACTTGACTTTTCAAAACTTAACTACATTTTAAATTGTTTTAAACAATTCTGATAAACAAATTCTTTCAATTTAGCTTTTATGTACAGAAAAGAAGAATTTTTTTACAGGATTTTTTATTTATTCTTTATCAACAATATTTTGAGCAAATACATTAACACTTAATATCATATTTTATTTTTATAAGCAATTTTAATTTAAAAATTCATTATATAGCTACTTTCAGAAGCAGAGAATGAGTTTTGTTAGAATTTTGGTTTATTTTATTTTCAACAATAATATTTTTAGGGGATATATTGAAAACTGAAAATTAATTTTGCATTGTTATAAACAATTCTAATAAACAATGCACTAAATAAGTGCTTCTAGATACAGAAAATGAGTTTTATTAAAAAAATCGTTTTTTTTATTTTCAGGGATATATGGACACCTGAAAACATTTTATATTGTTATAAACAATTTTGATGAATAAATTCTTTAAATAGGTGCTTTGGGATCCAAAAAATCGTTTTTTCAAAAATCAGAATCGTTTACTTTACATTTAAAATAATACTCTAACAGAAGTCATTGTTATTTTACAATATTTTCAATTGTTATAAACAATTGTCATAAAGAAATTTAATAAATAAGCGCTTTTAGATATAGAAAATTAGTTTTTCTCGACATAGTAGTCCATTTCATCCTCAAAAGTATTAAGTCTTATTACTCAACAACATCCCTTATTGTTTTAAACAATCCTGATTAACAAATTCTTTTAATTTTTTTTTTAAACACAGAAAAGTTGTTTCATTAATAGAATTCTTTATTTTATCTTAAAAAATGATATTAATAATGTTGATAATATTTTTAGGAAACATATATTAATACTTCACAACATTTTATACTGTTATAAACAATTCTGATAAACAAATTTATTAAAAACTCCCTTTCATATCCAAAAAATGTGTTTCTTTAGCATAATCGTTTATTTCGACTACAAAAATAATACTTAAACAGAATTCTTTTATTTCAAACAACATTATTAATTTTTATGAACAATTATCATAAATAAATATCAGAAATATATTTACTTATTAAGTTCTTTCAGAAATAGAAAACGCGTCTTTTATTATAATTGTTCATTGTATTCTCAAGTATGATACAACAATAAGATTTTTTTAAACTTACCAGCATTTTTAATTGTTATAAAGAATTATCATAAATAAATTAATTTAATAAGCACCTTTGGATATAGAAAATTTGTTTTTTCGCCTGCTTTGATCATTTCCTCCTTAAACTAGTAATTCAGCTAGATTTATTATCAGGTTAAAACAATTTTTCTTTTATAAAGAATTATAATAAACAAGTTCATTAAATAGGTGCTTTTTGATGCAGAAAGGGCGTTATTCATCAGGATGTTTCAATTTACCCTGGAGAATGATATTTCTAATGAATTAATAGACAGCTTACAATATATTTAATTGTTATAAACAATTTTTATGTAAAACTTAGTAGAAAGGGCTTCAAGATTAAAAAATGCGTTCTCTTAGCGAAATGGATTATTTTGCTTCTTAAGAATAATATACTTCAACGGGATCTATAGAAATTTAATAACATTTTTAATTATTATAAACAATTTTTATGTAAAACTCAGTAGAAAGGGCTTCAAGATTAAAAATTCTAGAATAGTAAAATTAAAAAAAAAACAATACAAGTGTAAAAAAATTGTAAGACACCCTGCCGTCCTTAAAAATTTGCGTACCTTTTTCAATATTTATTACTAATTTTTTTCGATTGCAGAATTGTTAAATCAAAACAACAAACATACTTGTTTTTGATACTAAGGAAATATTTTTATTCTTTGAGGAAAATTTTTTTGAAGTTTTCCAGGGTGTGTAAAATTATCTGATGTGTGAAAAGTGGTTTCCTTTAGCCGACATTTCTTGTAATCTTGTTTCATTTTTAACCTTTTTTATAAGCAGTGACTATATTACTTATTAATTGAAAAATTTAGATTTTAATCTTTTATTTAAAACATAACCTTAGCAACTATCAAAAAACGTTGAGGATTTTTAAATTGTGGTATTATATAAACAAAAACAGGTATTTGATTTTTTTCAAAAGTTCTTAAAAAACTTCAAAATTAACAAATTGGTCACGATTTTCCTGAACATTCCAAATTTTTTTAAACAAAATTATAACGATATATGACAAAAGTATAGAGAATATAATAAGTTATCTTCATACGCTCAGAGAGTAATGTAAAATACTCACGAGATCGTCACCAAATTTTTTTATCAAACCAGGAAAATTCGTATCGTTGAATTTTCTTTGAAAAATTACGTTGAGGCAGCACGACTGACAGGATATGATTCAGTGGAATGATTTTTTATTTTAAGACGTGTTTTCTGACGTTTTTGAATATCGCACGAATGAAATTTTTATTTTATTTGTATTATTGGTTTAACTAAAAACATTTTAATAAGCATTAATTTACATGTTTAGTTACCTTATAAAACTGTTTCTGTTACCTATTTTTATTAATTGTAAGAATGATGAAATCATTCATTTTTTAAACAATTAACAAGTGTCCTTTATTTTTTAAAAGTTATATCGAAATATCTTGATTTGCATGTTTGAAGTTTTAACCAAAAATTAAACTGTAAAGTTTCAAACTAAAAATTAAATTGTTGAATTTTCAAAAAAAGATTAAATTGTTGAATTTTCAAACAAAAATTAAATTGTTAAATTGTCAATCGAAAAATTAAATTGTTAAATTTGGTAACAAAAATTATATTGGTGAATAAAACAAAAAAATTACATTGTTAAATTTTTAAACAAAAACTCAATTGTTAAATTTAAATCTAGAAAAAATTAATTTTTACACAAAAAAAGGAATTATCAACCAAGCAGTTGAATGTTCAACTTTCAAAAAATTAATTTTCAACCAAATAGTTTAAATTTCAACTACAAAAAATTAATTTTCAACCAAATATGAAATTGTTAAATTTTCAACCAAAAAGTAATTTATTAAATTTGTAACCAAGTATTAAATGGTTAAATTTCAAGTTCAGGATATTAATTTAAAAAAAATTAAATTGGTAAATTTTTAACTAAAAATTAAATTGTCGAATTTTTAACCAAAAATTAAATTGTCACGCTTTCAAACAAAAGTTACATTGTTAAATTTTTAAACAAAAATTATATCGCTGAATTTTGAGCTTAAGCAATTAATTTTCAGCTGGAGAATTGATTTTCAACCAAAAAACACGAATTGTCAACCGAGCAATTGAATTTTCTACTTAAAAAAAAATCAATTTTCAACCAAATAATTTAAATTCCAACTACGAAAGATGGATTTTCAACCAAAAATTAAATTGTTAAATTTTCAACCAAAACTTAGATTGTTAAATTTTCAAACAAAAATTAAATTATTAAATTTGCAACCAAAAATTAAATTGTTAAATTTCCAGTTCAGAATATTAATTTTCAGCTGAACAAATAATTTTCAACAAAAAAAAACACAATTTATGAACAGTTGAATTTTTACTTTTAACAAATCAATTTTCAATCAAATAGTTTAAATTTTAACCAAAAGTTAATTTAATGAATTTTTAACAAGAACTTAAATTGTTAACTTTCCAGTTCAGAATTTTAAATTTCAGCTCAACAATTAATTTTCAACTAAAAAAAAAAACAATTTTCAACCAAGCAGTTGAATTTTCAACTTAAAAAAATTAATTTTCAACCAAATAGTTTAAATTCCAACTACAAAACATGAATTTTTAACCAAATATTAAATTGTCAAATTTTCAACCAAAAATTAAATTGTTAAATTTCCAGATCAGAATATTAATTTTCAGCTGAACAAATAATTTTAAACAAAAAAAAAACACAATTTCCAAACAAACAGTTAAATTTTCACCTTTGACAAGTCAATTTTGAATCAAGTAGTTTAAATTTCAACCAAAAGTTAAATTAATAAATTTTCAACCAAAAATTGAATTGTTAACTTTCCAGTTCAGAATTTTAATTTTTAGCTTAACAATTAATTTTTAAATGAAGAAAAAAACAATTTTCAACCAAGAAGTTGAATTTTCAACTTAAAAAAATCAATTTTTAATCAAATAGTTTAAATTCCAACCAAAACTTAAATAATTGCATTTTCAACCAAAAATTAAATTGTTAACTTTCCAGTTCAGAATTTGAATTTTTAGCTTAACAATTAATTTTCAACTGAAAAAAAAAAACAATTTTCAACCAAGAAGTTGAATTTTCAACTTAAAAAAATCAATTTTCAATCAAATAGTTTAAATTTCCACCAAAAGTTAAATTAATGCATTTTCAACCAAAAATTAAATTGTTAACTTTCCAGTTCAGAATTTGAATTTTTAGCCTGACAATTAATTATTAACAAAAAAAAACAATTTTTAACCAAGAACTTGAATTTTCAACTTCAAAAATCAATTTTCCACCAAATAGTTTGAACTTCAACTAAAAATGATGAATTTTCAACCAAAAATTAAAATGTCAAATTTTCAGCTAAAAAACGAATTTCCAATTAATTAGTTAGATTTTCAACTAAAACAGATCAATTTTCACACAAAATATTTGAAATACCAATTAGGAAAGATAAATTTTTAACCAAAAATTAAATTGTTGAATTTTTAGCTAAAAATGAATTTTTTATAAAATACATAACAACTATAAAAACATTTAAAATATTTTATTTATACTTTAAAAAAAAATTGTACAATTTTCAACACAATATATGATTTTTAAACCAAACACTTAAATTTTTGAACAAAAATGTGAATTATCAACTAAGAAGATTTTTAAAAAAATTAAAAAAATTAATAAATATTAATATAGTAAATTTATATAATCAAGCAAATAAATTTGACGCTTTTTTAATTTATTTAGGGGAAACTTATTATTTAATTTGACAATTGTTAATTTGCTTATGGATTGGTTTCAAAATATCGGCACGACAGCATTGAAAAAAATTAAAAAAAAACGAATTTCCAGCAAAATAGGTAAATTTTAAACCGAAGAGATGAAATTTAAACTTAAATTATGGATCTATAACTCTTATATAACATTTTTTGAAAAGTCGCTAAATAAAGTTTAAACTAGCGTGATGAATCTTCAAACAAAACAATGAACTGTGATTTTTTTACTATTTTTATTTTTTAAAAAGATTGTTAAATTATTAATAAATAATATGAACTCCTAACTAGATACTTAAATTTTCAACCAAGCAGTTGAACTTTTAACTTACACATATCAATTTTTAACAAAATAGTTTAAATTCAATCAAAAAATACGAATCTTCAACCAAAAATTAAATTGTTAAATTTTCAATCAAAAATTAATATGTTAAATTTTTAATCAAAAATTAAAATTTCCAACTCAAAAAAGTATTTTTTAACTGAAAAATTAATTTTCAACTAAAAAAAGGTAAAAAAAAAACAATTTTCAACAAAACAGTTTAATTTTAAACCAAAGAGATGAATGTTCGACTGAAATGATGAATCTCAAACCAAAAAAATAATTTTTTTACAAAATTGATAAATTAAAAAAAAAACAGATAATAATAATTTTAAACCAATTGAGATAAATGAAAATATGCATTTTCAACCGAGAAGTAGAATTTTCAACTTAAAAAGGTCAATTTCCAACCGAATAGCTTAATATCTAACTAAAAACATAAACTTTTAACCAAAAATTAAATAGTTGAATTTTCAACAAAAAATTAATTTCTTAAATATTCAACAAAAAATTTAATAGGTATATTATCAACCAAAAATCAAATTTTTGAATTTTAAATCAAGAATTGAATTATTAAATTTTAAACCAGAAATTAAATTGTTAAATTTTTGTCGAAAAAAATTATTTTTGAAAAAAATGAATTTTCAACAAAATAGTTCAATTTTAAACTATATAGATAAATTTCTAATTCAAAAACATTTTGCAACCAAAAAATTAAATTTTTAATTTCAGCTCAAGAATTAATTTTTAACCACAAAAAAACGTATTTTGAACAAAACAGTAAAATTCCAAATCAAGGAGAGATTAATATCAAACTAACATGATGAATCATTAACTGAAATAGATAAACGTTCAGTTAAGAAATACATTTTTAACTCAAATGATGAATCTTTACCAACGACAAAAATAACTTTTTTTACTTCATTATTTTTTTATATTTACCTTATTAAATTTCTTTTTGTCACCTGTTTTGTTTAATTTAAAGAATTACGTAATTATTTATTTGTTTAAAATATTTGAAAATGTTTTTGTATTTACAAGTGATATCGAAATATTTTTATAACTACAATTTTTAACTTGCTTATAACAATGAAAAATTGTTGTGTTACTATAGGATATTTTTTATAAAACCGGCACCTTCAAAAAAGTGCATTTTTATTGTTAACTACAATTTTTAATAATTCTAGTTTTTAATGGAAGTTAAGTGCTCATAAAAAAATGAGAAATAAGAGAATAAATAAAAATCTATTTAAAGACTTGAAAAAGCTTAAGATTTAAAAAATGGTAGCACTAGTACTTTGGCATTCTTGATTGATTAATATGTGAGCAATGTAACTTTTACCTTCTATCTATAAATGAAGTGAGTATTCACAAACATTTAAGGACCTTGGAATATAAGAGGTTTGTTATTTGCTCTTAAACGTCTTTCTGATTAAAAAATTAAAGTGTCCTTCATTGCTTCAGTTGAGACAGACATTTTTAACTCCAACTCTAATTTAATGCCATACAGGTTGACATTAAAATAAAATTGATACTTTTTCTTTAATTTCGATGGTATTAAATAAATATATCTTTTAAACATCAAAATCAAATAAAAGAGTCTCGGCAGCTCAGGTGGTTAGGCCCTTGTACTTCACGTTACAGGTCCGGGGTTCGATCCCTGAGCCGGGTACCTCTTGACAATTTTTCATGTACTCTAACCGCGGTTCTGGTCATTTGATTTTGACACAAATGTAAACTATTTATAAGAAAAAACAGTTTTTATTTTACATAAATGAAGATTATTAAGTAAGTTGTTATCTCATAAATAAATTTCGTAATAAATTATACAAATCTGGTATTTATGATCTAATGAATAAAGTCTTTTCTACAGGCTTAACCCAAAGTTACTCGGCAATGACACCTAGTTATTATATTTATGCAGCCAATAACAATTAATGATTGTTTAAATATACCTTAACAACAAATGCTCAGTTGCAATATTTTGCAATGTGCAAGCTTGGTTCTTTCAAGGTAATCAAGTGCAAATAAGTAATTTGTAAACTTTACGGACATTTTTATGACTTTAACCATTATTATTGTTAATACCAATTTTTTATACAAATTTTTGTCATCTTATGTATTTTTAAACAACACAAAAATTATTATGTTAAAAAATGGTTTTCTGTAGATAAATTAAAATGCTTTTAATTTCAAATCTTTTTTTGTCAAAATATCAACTTTACATTTTTTGTTGAGAATCTATCGGCTTTTATTAAAAATGAGACTACATGGTTAACATTAAACCACTCTGTTTAAAATTAATTTTTGTTGTTGTTAAAGATTCATAATTTCAAATACATAATCATCTCTTTGGTTGACAATGTACTTATTTTGTTAATACATGCATGTATTTGTTGTAAATTCTTTTTTCGTACTTTTAATTGAGGATTCAAATATTTTGTTAAAAAAGACTTTTTTTTTGTCAAAAATTAATTTGTTTCAACTAAAAATTTAATTATAATTATATCAACTATTTAATTAGAAATAAACTATTTTGTTAAAAATTTATATTTTCCGGTTGAAAACCGTGTCTTTTTAATCTAAAAATTCATCTACAAATTTAACTAATCCATTTTTGGTGAACTTATCTTTTTTAGTAAAAATTCAACTCGATTATTTAATTGCAAACGTTATTATTTTGTTGAAACTTTAACAAGTTTTTTAAGGCATCCCTTTTTGTTAAGAGTTCAACTATTTGGTAGAAAATTTATTCATTTTGCTAAAAATTCTCTTTTTGATATATTAGATTCATTCTCTTATATAAAAGTTTATCTTTGGTTTAAAAATTCAAATTTATTATTTGGTTGACAATTTAATTATTTTTTCGAGACTTTAACAATTTTTTTTAAAAGTCATGCTTTTTATTAATAATGTAACTATTTTGCTGAAAATTCGTTACTTTTTGTTGAAAATTAATTTTTGCAACTGAAAATTAAACTATTTCATATTGAGTTTAAAATTCCAGCTTTTCATTTTTAAAATTAACTATTTGGTCAAAAATTTATTTACTGTGCTGAAAATTCTTTTTTTTTTGTATAACATTGACATAATTATACGAGCGTTTATCTTTTTGTTTGATAATTCAACTTTATTATTTGATTCAAAATTGAATTCCTTTTTTAAGACTTCAACCATTTTTTTAAAAAGCCATGCTTTTCGATTCAAAATGTAACTTTTTTGTTAAAAATTATTTTTTTTGTTGGAAATTAAATTCTGTAACTGAAAATTAAACTAATTGGTTGAAAATTCATATATTTTGTTAAAAAAATTTTTTTGTAGTAAATTTATCTTTTATTTAAAATATTACCCTTTTTGGTTGAAAATTAAGCTTGATTATTGTGTTGAAAATTTATCTATTTTGGTAAAAATTCGTTTGTTTTTGAGTAGAAAATGATTTTTTTTTCAAGAAAATTTGGAAATTTTAGTTATGCCGGAAATTTTCTCTTTTTTAGTTCGAATTTCAATTAATTAGTTGGAAATTTAACTATTTTGTTGAAAAGAATTTTTTCGAAAATTCAACTATTTTTTTAGAAATTAATATTTTTCTTTCAAAACTCAAGTCTTTTAATAGATAATTTGACAATTTGGTTGAAAATTAACATTTTTTTTGGAAATTAATATTTTCGGAATTGAAAATCAACTTCATAGAAAATTCATCTTTTTAGCTTGGCAATTGATCTCTCCTTATAGAAATTTTACCTTTTTTGGGTATAATTCCAACTATTGATGAAAAATTTACATAATTTGTTAAAAATTAATATTTTTTTGTTATGTACTTATCTTTTCTCTGAAATCCAACAATTATTTTCAAAATTCAGTTTTTTCATCAAAAATAAATTTTTTGTATCAAAATTTTAATATTTTCTTCTAGGGTAAAAATTGATTTTTTCAGTTGAAAATCAACTTATTTTGTTTAAAAAATTTTTTTTTTGATAAAACCATTCTCGTTAGTTAAAAATGCCTCTTTTGGGTTAAAAATCCAACTTCAGTCTTTGGTTAAAAATGTCCCTACTTTGTTAAAAAATTTATATGTTTTTTGAAAATTCTTCTTTCGTAGAAGAAAAGTAATCTTCTTGGTTTAAAATTCATCTTTTGGGTTAAAAATTCAACTATTTTATGAAATATGCAATTATGCAACTGTTTAGTTGAAACATAATTGTTTAATTGCAAATTCAAATATTTTGTTAGAAATTCGTTGTCTTAGATTAAAAATTACTTTATTTTAACTAAAAATAGTACAATTCCATTTTTTGTTTAAAATCCTTTTTAGTTAAAATCTTTTTGGTTGAAAATGTATGCATTTCCGTAAAAATTCATCTCGTTTAGTATAAAGTTAATTCGCTCAAATTAAAATTTATCTTCTTTGGTTAAAAATACAACAGGTTAGTTGAAAATTTGTCTTTTTTAGTGAAAACGACCTTCCAAAATTTTGAATTAAAATATTTTTTTGTAGATTTACTAACTGTAATATTTCTTGTTGGAAATTTTTTTTTACTAAAAATTTAACTATTCCATTTTTAGTCAAAAATTGAAATATTAATTCAAAAATTTATGTATTCTGTTGAAAATTGGTCGTTTTCGGTCAAAAAGTAATTTTTTTTATAGAAAATTCAACTTTTTGGTATAAAGTCAGCTCTTTTTAATATTCATAATTTTTAATTGAGTTTTTTTATTAAAAAAATATCACTTGTCATCTTGTCGATGATTACAAAAGTATGATAACAGTATGAGTCAATGCTAAGGAATTGTTAGTAAATATCACAAGAAAAACAGGATTCTTGTTTTACAAATGCATGAGACGATATGAACTTGTTTATAACATTGTTAACAGCAATAAAAAAAATTTTCATTTTCTAAACGTCAGAAAAAAATTTCAAGAATTGTTATTAAAGGCTTATTGCGTTAAAAGAACAAACTTTAAAAGTTAAAAAATAGCCGAACAATGCATTTATTACTGAATTTTTTTTCAACAATTATAAATCGTTATCGACTAAGAGCAAAGAATGATGACTAAATAACTGTCTCTTAATTCCTAGAAAAAAAATTAAAATTTTTTTTATAATACGTAAGATGATGCCGATTTGTTAAAACATTCTAACAATATAATTTTTTATTTATCACTAAAATGGCCTGAAATGTTTATATATTAGTTACATTCGATCACGTTAGAAGAGCCAAGTTCAAAGTCAAAAAATAGCCTAAAACTAGATTTTTTAATTAGGTTTATTTAAACAATACTTAATTGTTACTGTCTGATGAAATATGCTAAATAGGTATTATTGCCAAGTAACTTTTTGTTGATTTTGTAGGAAAAACTTTATTAATTACATCATAAATACTGTATGTAAATAGTTCCAGTCAAATATACATTATTTTAGTTGAAAATTTATTGCTTTGGTTGAAAATTTGTGCTTTTTTTGAAAAATTAATTTTTTTAACTGAAAATTTAACTATTTTATTTTTGGTTAGAAATTGGTCTTTTTAAGTTCAGAATTCAAATACTCAGTTAAAAATTAATATTTTTTTGTTGAAAATTCAACTATTCGGTTAAAAATTTGTTTTTTTTTTCAAATTGAATTATTTCGTTAAAACTTTATGTATTTTTTCAACCGTATTTTTGGTGAAAAATTATCTTTTTGTTAACAAATTAATCCTCTTGTCTGAAAATAAAACTTGTTATTTTAGATTTCATGAATTTGTTAAAAAATTTGTTTTTTGTTTCGAGTCGAAAATTAATTTTTCAAGTGGTAATGCAACTATTCTATTTAAAATGAATTTTCTTGTTTAGAAATGTATCTTTTTGGTTGAACATTCAAGTATTCCAGTTGAATATACATAATTTTAGTTGAAAATTCATATTTATGGTTGAAGTTAAAAGTTTATTATTTCAATTGAAAATTCATTGCTCTGGTTGATATTTTTTGTGTTTTTTCTTATGGAAAATTGAAACTTCTAATTTAACGATTTCGTTTTTGTTTGAAAACTGATCTTTTCAATTTCAAAATACAACTGCTTGGTTAAAAATAGGTATTTTTTGTTGAAAATTCTACTATTTAGTTTGAAAATTCGTTTTTTTTTAAAGAAAATTCAATTATTTCGTTGAAAATTCCTGTCTTTATTTTCACACTGTCTTTTTGGTAGAAAATTATCTTCTCCTTTAAAAATTAATTCTATTGTATGAAAATAAATCTTGTCATTTAAGAATTCATTGATTTGTTTGAAAATTTGTATTTTGTTTTTAGTCAAAAATCAAATTTTCAAGTGGTAATTTAACAATTTCATTTTCGGTTGAAAACTGATCTTTTTAATTTTAAAATTCAATTGCTTGGTTAGAAATTGATATTTTTTTGTCGCAAATTTAACTATTAAGTTGAAATTTTTTTTTTCAAATTCAATTATTTCGTTGAAAATTCCTGCCTTTTTTTTTGTAAAAAGCCTTTTTGGTAAAAAATTAACATCTTATTTAAAAATTAATTCTTCTGTCTAAAACTGAATATTCTTATTTTAGAATTCATGAATTTGTCTGAAAATTTGTGCTTTTTTTAGTCGAAAATTAATTTTTTAAGTGGTAATTCAACTATTTTATTTTCGGTTAAAAACTGATATTTTTTAGTTCACAATTCGAATGCCCAATTGAAAAATGATATTTTTTCGTTGAAATTTTAATTATTTGGTTAAAAATTTGTTGTTTTTTAAGAAAATTTAATGGTAATTTAACTATTTTCTTCTTAGCTGAAAAGTAATCTTTTTTAGTTCAAAATTCAATAGTGTGTTTAAAAATTAATCTTGTTTGAAAATTTATTTTCTGCCTGAAATTTTATCCTCCTGTTTACAAATCCATCTTTTTGTTTATAAATTCAGGTATTACAGTTCTATATTAACAATTTTAATTCAAAATTAAACTATTTTGTTTAAAAATTGTCATTTTCAGTTAAAAATTCACCTATTTCGTTGAAAATTCATGTTGAAGGTTAATTATTACACTTGAAAATTTCTTTGGTTAAAAATTTGTAATTTTTCGTGGAGAATTAATTTAACTAATAGTTGAAAATTCAACTATTTGGTCAAAAAACCACCTATCTTGTTGAAAATACAATATATTTTTAATTTGTGAGTTATTAATTGAAAACAGTTTAAATTTAATTTAATATAGTACCAACATTATTTATACTCAATTATAAACTGCATTTTAAGTATAAAAAAATAAAGTAAAAGTTTGTTTAAATTATTATTTAAATTTATAAACTTCAGGGACAAATTCAAGAAATGCTTAATTATGTTTTTTGTATTATTTGATTATTTAATTAATCAATCAATAGTGTTAATATATTTAAAAATATCATGTAAAACAATTTGCTAAAGTTATTCAATTGAAACATGCCAATTGAATCTCTAGTTATTGAAAAAAAAAAATTTATTATAAATTCACAAAACTGTATACATATTCCTAGTCGATCGTTTAAAAAAAATCGAAGTATTTAAATTCGGGCAAGGATTCTTTGAAAAACTTTTCAAGTTGATTTTATGAAAAAATAAATAAATGCTTTTCACAAAAAAATAATAAAAGTATGAATTGGTTTATAAAATTTGTTTAAATAATTGGTAAATAGCAGCTATTTTTACGTTATTATAAGCACACATTATTATCTATCATGTTTCAATACAAAAATCTATAAATTTAAAATATCTAATCACTGTGAATTACTAAAAAGTGACTTTTGTTTAATATTTTGTTCGTAATATTATAACAAATTTTGTTTTTGTACTCTATCCAACATACATGCATAATTATAATTAGTAACTAATAAGTAGTAATTAAATAATTACTGCGATAAGCGTTTAGAATTTGTATACTATTAGGATTTTTTTGAAGTCATAAGACTTTTTTAATGATCAATAATTAGCAGCAACACGCCTTATGGAAAAATCCAGTCGTACCCTCTCCATTTGCCCTTCTCTATTAAAGTAGTAAGTACGTTACATATGTGCTTATATTGCACAAGTAACCTCTGCGAGCAAAAATACTGAATTCCATCGCCAGGTGTGGACTTTATATGAGCTTTAACAACCAATAAAAATCTAGTTTGTGTCTCTTTTTTTCACAAAAGATTCAAGGAAGTATTCTTTTAATGACATAAAGTACTTACACATAAATGTACCATTACATAGTATACATGCAGAAACTGCAATTTTCATTTAAAAGTCATTATCAAATAACCATTTCTTACCTGAATATTATTTTTAAAGTATTAGTCATGAAGTTTAATTTGTAATGAAAATACTATTTGTTGGACTAGAAATTATCAAGAATTTTGTTTTATTTATGTCAGGCGAAAAGATTAAGAAATAAGAAAATTCTTATTGTAATTAAGAAAATTAAGTTTTTACTAAAAAGAAGCCAAATTAAAAAAATAGATAAATTTTCAACTACGAAAATAATATATTGAACTAAACTTATGCACCTTCAATACATGAATTAATTTTTAGAAAAAAAATTTAAAAAGAAAACGAATTTTCAACCAAAGTGATTAATTTTCAAGCAAAGGGATTAATTTTGTATCAAAAAAGATAACTTTGAAAAAAAATAAATAATATTTCAACCAACAGTTAAATTATCAATAAAAACCTATTAATTTACAATAAAAAATTTGATATTCACGTTTGAAATTTAATTAAATAATTTTTATAAAAAAATATAATTTTTAACCAAAAAGATTAATTTTGAAGCAATAGGACACATTTTCATTAAAAACAGTAAAATTGAATAAAAAAAAGGAAATGTTTCTTACAATATAAATGAAATATAAGCATTGCAGTTGAATTAATAATTAAATACAATTAGTTTACAATCAAATATGGAATATGTAAGTTTAGAGTTCAATAAAATAATTTTCATCTAAAAACAAGGCATTTTTAACCAAAAAGAATTATTTTGAAGCAAGAGGATTAATTTTCTAACAAACAAAAAAAAACTAAAAAAGCAATTTTTATCAAAATCATAACATTTCAACTGAATAGTACAATTATTAATTAAAAACGATTAATTTTAATCAAAAAAAAAAATATTTAAGTTACTAAGAAATTAATTTAGGTATTTAACAACATTTTAATCGTTTTTTTTAATTCTTGTGAAAATTGAATAATTTATTTAAAAGTTAATTCTTTTTGGTTGAAAATTACACTGTTTTTAGGAAATTCAACCATTTGGTCAGAAAAAAAATTTTTTTTGCTTGACTGAAAAATCGTTCTTGGTAGAAAGTGAATTTTTTTGCAACTCAAAATGTGACTATTTCATTTTTGGTTAATTTATCTTTTTGTCTAAAAACTCATTTATTTTCTTGAAACTTCAACAATTTTTTTCAAGTCATACCTTTTTGGTGAAACTTAAAGTATTAGGTTGAAAATTTATTTATTTTGTGACCATTCTTTTTTTGTTTTTTAAATTCATCTTTTGATTTTTGGTTCTGAATTGAATTCTATTAATGAAATTTTCAACTATTTTGCTGAAAGTTTAAATATTTTGTTGAAAACTGTTTTTCTTTTTTTTTAATAAATTATTGTAACTAAAAATTTAATTATTCTATTTTTGCTTAAAAATCTATCTTTTTTAGTTAAAAGTTTAACCATTTTGTTAAAAATCAGAATTTTCGGTTCATAATTCTGTTCTTCTAATTAAACGTTCTTTTTTTTGGTCAAAATAAATTTTCGTAGCTGAAAATTAAATTATTTTATTTTAGCTTGATGATTGATTTTTTTAGTTGAAAATTCAACTGTTTCGTTAAAAATTCGTATTTCTGGTTTAAAATTGAACTATTTTGTTACATATTGTTCTTTTCAATGAATTTTTGTAGCATAAAATTGAACTATTTTATTTTGGGTTAATGATCCAACTATATAGTTGAAAATTCATTCATTTCGTTAGAAATTCTTCTTTTTTTGTAGCAAATTTACATTCTTTAACAAAAAATTTATCTTTTTGTTTCAAAATTTAGCTTCCTTATTTGGTTGAAAATTTAATTCTTTTTTTGAAACTTCAAGTATTTTTTCAAACAATAATGCCTCTTGATTGAAAATGTAAATATTTTGTTGAAAATTATTTTTTTCTGATAAAAATCAATTTTTGTAAAATAAAATTAAAACATTGCATTTTGGGTAAAAAAAATCTCTTTTTTCAGAAAATGAATCTTTGTAATTAAAAATTCATATTTTTGTTGAATCTTCAATAATTTTTGTAAAAAGTCCTTCTTTTTAATTAAAAATTCAATTATTTTGGTGAAAAATCGTCTTTCAAGCTCAAAAATTCAACAGCTTAAAGGACAATTTTTTGTCCTTCATGGACTTAAAAATATTTCTTGATTGAAAATATTACTTTTTAATGACAAATTTATCTTCATATTGAAAGTTGAACTTTTAATTAAATAGTCGAATCTTATATCAAGAGAGTGGAATTTTTGAGCTAAAAAGACGAGTTTCTAATAAAAATAGTTGAATTTTTAACCAAAAAGATAAGTTTTTAACTGAAAAGATTAATTTTCTACAGAAATTTTTTTTAGCAAAATAAATTAATCAAAAAAATACATTTTTAACCAAAAAGGAAATATTGAAATTTTCACTTAAAACAATAAATTATTAACCAAAGAAAATGAATTTTCAACAACAAAAATAAATTTTCAGCAAATTGTTCAGGTTTTAAACTTTGAATTTTTCAACGCAAAAATATTAATTTTTGACAAAAGAGTTTACTTTTAACTAAATAGTTAAATTTTCTGTTAAAAGAGGTAAATTTTGAACCAAAAACACGAATTTTCACAGAAATAGCTAAACTTTCTAGAAAAAAAATTTAACCAAATAGCTAAATTTTCTGGCAAAAGAGTTGCATATTGAACCAAAAATACAAATTTTCAACAGAATAGTTCAACTTTCAACAAAAAAAGTCTTCTTCACAAAAAAGGTAAATTTTCATCCATTAGTTGAATTTTAAAACAAACAAAAAAATTATTTTCAGCAAGAAAAATGAATTTTACACAAAATATGCACCTGAATTTTTGAGCTGAAAAGATGGATTTGCCAATAAATAGTTAAATATTATATCAATAGTGTTAAATTTTATATCATAAGAGTCAAATTTCTAAGTTAAATGACAAGTTTTCAATACAATAATTTAATTTTTAACCAAAAAGTGGAGATTTGAAAAAAATTTGCGAAGTATTAACAAAATAGTTAAATTTCCATCCAAGTCATAAAGTTGAATTTTTAACAACAACAAAAATAATTTTTAATTAAATAGTTGAAATTGTGACTGAAATAGATCAATATTCAACCAAACGGATAAAATTTTTACCAAAACAATTGAATTTTCAACAAAATAATTCAAGTTTTAACCAAAGAATAAAGTTTGATTTCCACACAAACCAATGAATTTTCAACTAAGAACGTTGATTTTCCATAGGAAAAAAATTTTATTAAAATTAATGAATTAACAAAATCAATCCTCAACTGCAAAAAAATATTTTAATTTTTATTCAAAATAGTGAATTTTCAACAAACAAACAAAAATCAGCAAACTAGATAGATTTTAAACTTTAGGTTTTTCAACCCAAAAATATTGATTAAAAAAAAAAGCTTAATTTTCAACCATGTAGTTGAATTTTTTATCAAAGGAGGTAAATTTTGAACCGGAAACACGAATTTTGACAAAAATAGTTCAACTTTCCACAACCAAAAAAAAATCAAATTTGTAACCAAATAGTTGAATTTTCAACGAAAAAAGTAGAATATTGAACCAAAAATACGAATTTTTAATAGAATAGTTTAATTTTTTACAAGAAACGAAATAATTGGATTTTCAATAAAATAATTATATTATTAACCAAAGAATAAAATTGAACTAGCACCAAAACAGATGAATCTTCAACTAAGGAGATTAATTTTTTACACAAAACTTTTTTTCAACAAAATAAATGAATTCAAAAGATCAATTTTTAACCAAAAAGAAAATATTTAAATATTCAAAAAAAAAAAAATTTCAGAAATAAAAAAATTAATTTTTTTCAACGTCAGATTTTTCTACCCGAAAATATTTATTTTCAATAAAAAAGTTAATTTTCAACCAGATAGTTGAATTTTTAACTGAAAAAGATTAGTTCTCAAGAAAAAATGATAAATTTAAATTTTCATTTGAAAAAATCATTTTCATCTTCAAAAAAAAAATTTTTAACCAAATAGCTTAATTTTCTATCGATAGAGTTGAATTTCAAAAAAAAATAATTTTCAGCAAAGTCACTTTTTATAAAAGTTGCTAAGGCTTGAAGAAAATAATTTGATTTTCGACCCAATAATAAAGTTGAATTTTTAACAAGACGAATTTTCTTAAAAGAAGAAAAACTTACTACAAAAAAAAAAGAATTTCCAACAAAATGAATTGATTTTTAAACAAATAGTTACATTTTCAACTAAAAAATATTAATTTTTAACCCCAAATTAAAAAGTTTAATTTTCAATTCGAAAAATATATTTTCAACAAAAAAAAAACGAATTTTTAACAAAATGGTTAAATCTTCAACCAAATGGTTGATTTTTCTGTCAAAAGAGTTAAATTTTGACCAAAAAATACGAATTTTTAACAAAATAGTTTGATTTTCACAAGAAAAGTATTTCTAACAAAATAGTTTAATATTTAACCATACAGTTGAATATTTAACTAGAGAATATAAATCTTCAAGCAAAAAGGATATAGATCAATTTTCACAGGAAAAAAACTATTTTTAAACTAAGAAAAGGGATTTTTAAGAAAATAATTAAATTTTAGAATAAGTAGTTCAATTTTCTTTCAGATAATTTGAATATTCAAATAAAAAATACAAATTTGTAACAAAATATTAGCATTATTAAGCAAAAAATATGACTTTTCAAAAACTTAGATGAAGTTTAAAAAAAAATTAGATTTTTAACCCAATAACACAATTTAATTTTTAACCAAAAAATGAATTTTTGTATAAAAACGTAAATTCAATAAGGAAGAAAAGAATTTTTAACAAAATACAAAAGTGTTCAATCAAATAGTTGATTTTTTAACTAAAAAACATTAACTCTACACTTAAAATGGAATAGTTAAATTTTCAGCTACAAAAATTCATTTTCAACAAAAAAATAAATTTTTAAGAAAATAATTGCATTTTCTGTTAAAATACTTTAATTTCAGAAAAAATATGCCTTTTTAACAAAATAGTTGAGCTCTTAAACAAAAAGGATGACTTTCATTAAAAACCGTTAAAAGTTCAACAAAAGAATTAAATTTTCAAACAACTGAAAAACGTCAAATATACAAGGAAGAAAATAAATTATCGTATCAGAAGATAACGTCATTTTGTTTTTATAGATTAGGAGTAGTGCAAGATACAATATAAGTAAATCAACATTATTGATTTACGTGCGTTATCTTAGTGAGCAAAATCTTTCTTACCACTTGAAACTTTAATTCAGGAAATTAATTGATCTTAGAGGACCGTGAATGAATCACGCAAATTTTGTTATTGTGGAAATTTTGTACAATATCATTACTGTTTCTTATCAATTAACAAACTAGTTCAAATTTTCCAAAATTTTTTCTAATTTTTGACCAAGCAACT
>JAUELO010041179.1:0-10356 GCA_032357855.1 Amphibolips quercusostensackenii | reverse complement strand
TCGAAAGATTTTATAATACTGTCAGAATAATCTGAAACAAGATGTTCATCCTTTAATTGTAAGATCGAACCTATCATCTTATTAGAGTTTCCTGTCCTTAACTTAAACATGAAGAGAACGAGTGTTTGGATTACCGAACGGGATTGACTGTTTCGCAGTGAAATCATTATATCTTCAATAATAGCAAGCTTTTCCCAATCTAATCCCGTGAAAACTGTTAACTGTTTTTTCTAAATGCTATATTCGGCGACTTTGTCCAACAATGACGAATCGCATTTTAAAAACAGAGTTTCCATCACTTTAGATAACTCTTAAACTGAGAGACTTGTTGTACTAGAGTGTACCCTCATGAGTCTAAGATCATCTTCATAAATTCTATTTTTTATTGAAAGCGACTTTTACAACACCGATTTTCATCTGGTATTTAGATTTTTTTTTAAATATATGTTGCAATTCAATCTTCTTCCGAAATCCTAGCCAGATTACTATACAATGAACAAATACAACAATATTTGTGCATAGCCAGAGTTCGCTGGATAGGAATTTCAACACATTTCTCATTAGAAATAATCAAAAACGAAGATTGAAGGGTTGGATACAATATAAGTGTACATTTTTCGCCATGACGCACCACCGCGAAAAATCGAAGAAAATGTTATGTTCAAGCAGACACTTCAAGGTTTGTTTTGGAAAAAAATTGGAGCTGTACCTCTAAAATGTAACCTTAAAAAAATATGTTTAAAATTTTAAGGCATTTTTTCACCCCTATTTTTCATCCAAAAAAATACAAACTATTTTCTGCAAGTAGTTTTTTTTTTGGTTAACACAACATATATTTTGTTCGTCAAAATCGGTTTAGCGTTTTCGAGAAAAACCCATTTTTTATTTTACTCTCTTCGTCTCTACATTTCGCCCAAAAAAATAAAATTTCAAGTTTGAAATTTGCAGGCTTTTATGTTCACATAGATTTCAATGTATAGTGCCAACATAGGCTTGATAGGTGCGGGAGCCATTTTCACATACTTATCCCCCTAGGCATGACATTATTCTAACTTTGTTATAAATAATAATAAATAGTTTTGAGAATTACTTTTCTTAAATTCAGTTAATTATTGACACGCTCTGACAAAAAAGTTAAACAAGTTGAAAAATTCAGAAAAAACCGCGACTCCATAACTTAATTTTACGAGAGAATTGCTCAAAACAATGATAAATTATTCAAACAATTTATCTGAAGATCTAATTATTTGTAGAAAATATCAACTTTTACTTTTAAAAATTTATGCATTTTGTTAAAAATTATCATTATTTTTTAAATAAAAGATTATTCTTCTTTGTTAAAATATCAAGGAATTGGTTGAAAATTGAATTACTTTGTTAAAACAGGATTTCTGAATAGAGATGCATGATGACTAATATAAAAAGAAATCTCAAGGGACTTTGAAGGATTCCAGATATTTCAAGGGATATAACGACACTTGAGAGATTCCAGCAGATTTTGAAAAATTTAAAAGATTTTAAGCGATCTAACCAGATTTAAATCATTCCAGCAGATTTATGAGGGATCTAAAAGGATCTCTAGAGAAATTTAGGAAATAAATAAAATGCTAAGGGAATTCTAGGGATTTATGAGATCTAAAGGCATTTAGTCAGATTAAGGGATTATAACAGATTTCTAGAGAACTTTAGGAAATAATTCAAATAAAATGAAATGTTCGAGGACTTCTAATGATTTCAGATATTTCAAGGGAAATAACCAAATTAAAGGAAATTCAGAGGATTTAAAAACAAATGAACAGATTTGAAAGGATTAAAAAGGATTTCTAGATAACTTCAGCGAATCAAAAGAATTTCATGAGATTACACGGGACTTCAAAGAGATTTCTAAGGATTTATAAGATTTCAAGGAATCTAACTAGATTAAGGAATCCCAACAGACTTCTAGAGGACATTAGGTAATAAATAAAACTTTCACGGACGTTTAGAATTTACAGCGACTTCAGGGGATTTAAATAGATTTCTGGGAATCAAGTTGATTCAAAACAAAATTATCAGATTTTAAGGTATCTAATGACATCTTGTATAATTTTAGAGAATAATTGAAATATAATTGAATTTTAAGGTACATCTTTAGATTTCAAAGATTACAAGATACTTCAAGAGATATAACCTGATTTTGAAAATTTCAGCAGATTTAAAAAGAAATTATCACATTTTTTCATCCCCCTTCCTCCTTACGTGAAGAAAGCGCAAACGGCAGATGAGTAGGGGGGGGGGGGGTGACGGTGTCATTATTGACCCTCAAGTGCGTAATCCCGCTGTGTCGTACGACGTTCAGAGCGTCGTACGTACCGAACAGGCCTACTGCTTAGCTGAGGTACGAGGAACGGAGCAAGCATGGTGAGCCCAGGCGGTGTATAGATTTCTTTTCTTCACGTGGGCTAGTAGGGGCGTCAGGAATATTCTCTTGTTGCTTTACGCCTCTAGAAGATATCTCCAGTTCTAAGCGCTGTCTATGCGTGGTGGCGGGGAGAGCGAGAGAGAAAGCGTCTGGTTAGGAAGCTCTGTTCAACAAGTGCGCCTTTGTTTGCTTGTTTTTGTTAGGAAGGAGGGGTAAGACAGAAACAACTGAAAATGGATGGTGGTGCTAGTAAACGGCCTGCGGCGGCGCGGATCCTAGGTTCCAAGCCGTCTTCGGCGGATGTCCAGGAGCTTCCACGCTTCAGGTTGGAAGCGGGACGGTGCCTTAGGGTCGTTCTTTCGAGTGGCGACACGGGCGGCGACTCCTTGGTGTCCCGTCAAGCGGAGGCGGCCCGTCTGTCCTGCTCGGCCGCCTGCTGTCCACGGCGGACGAGAGCGAGCTGCCCAGCTCTTTCCGCTTCTTTCGCCTCCTGGCGGCGCTAAATGTCGGTGGCCCGCGCAATACACACGGCTCTCTCCCTACGTTGCTAGCGCCTAGGACCGTCTGGCCCCTCGGCCTCCTGCTTTGGGTGCTGGCGTGGGGTGGCGGCCCTCCTAGCCTGATCGGTCCCCTCTTCCTGGCGGTGGCAGGAGGCGGAGGTCCGCCTGGCCGACTAGACCTTCTCGTGACGACGGTGGGTGGCGGCGGCCTGTCGGACTCAACTACTCCTTGTTGAAACCAGGTAGCAGCCTCCTCATTGCGCTGCCCTCTTCCCCTGTCCGGACGAGCGGCCCGCTGCGCCCGGCGAGTACGATGGTTAGAACGCGTATCCTGCTCACTCTCTGCCAGTAAGAGTTTTCTTAGTGAGAGAATTACGGCGCACCCAGAAAAGGAGTTCTTTGGGACGGCGTTGGAACCCGTCTAACTTCCTTCACTAACCTTAGATAATGCTCCTTCCGAGGGAGCGCTATTCAAGGTCGATTAACTTTTACAGTAGAAAGGCGGATTAAATCGATTACCCTGACGCGATAAGCTGCGTGCCAGTGGTCTACAGACGGTGAAGACTGAAGACAGAGCGGCGTGGCTTTGCCTCAGAAAAATTCGAATACGAACTGACAACTCAGATTTGCTTCTGACTCTCGCTAGCCAAGCACGGAGTTCTCGTTGCATTAGGGACAGCGTTTGAGCCCGACGATTGGCTGGGAGAGTGACAACGGAGTCGCACCCAAGCGGTCGGGATCACCGCACAGGCCTACTATCCAAGCCTCCGTGCATCGGCGCCCATATTTACTCTAATAATGCCTTTGAACAAAATATTTATTCGAAAATTAAAAATATAATTAATCATTCAAAATTAATTATTTTTGAATGTAATATCTGATATGGTCCTAGCTTCATTTATCCTCAAGAAAAATAAAGCTAGGTTCACTAAAACGATTTTTTAGAGTAATTGCTAATAATTTAATAACTGAATGCAAATGTATCATCAAAGTTACTAATTTTGATCCAACCCTGAATAATCGTTGCCGACGTTTACTTGAAATTATTGCTCAACCTAAAGAAAAAGCTATAACCGTTTCCTATTTTTAAGAATTTGTTTATGAGACTAAAAATTAAAAGCAGAGTCTCGTCAACCGGTTGAGATCCCAGGCGCGTAAGAGGAAGTGAGATAGACAGCGCACGTGCTTGGCAGCCGAGAGCGTGCCGACAGGTAGAGCGTAAACACGGCATCAGCACGTGATCATGGGCTGTGTACGTGCTTGCCAGGGAATTTTCATGGCCCTGAAAAACAAGCCTGGTGAGAAGAGGCAATTACTTTATTATTGCCTATTAGGGGTGATCAAGCTCGTCTTTCCACAGCGTCTCGAAATCGTCAATTTGTGACGTAGGCCCTTTCCACTCGAGTTTTCGTGAGAAAAATAGTGTAAAGTCACGTGGTCGATTGATGATTTCGACGGTTCTCAATCTGAACGTTGGCTTACAACAACCAAATGTACAGAATTGTTGCTCTAAATTAATTTTTTGTAATTTTATTGTAATATAAACGTAGACTGATAACGCAAAGAAAAAAAAAGAAAAAAAAAAGAAAATAAGCGAAAAGTGTAGTAAGTAAGTAGTCTCTGAAACTAAAAAAGCTAACGAAAAATAAAAATAATAGCTTAGTTAAGAAAAAATGGACAAGACCTATCAAATTCTACAGCTAGGGTTGCACAGTAGCATAAGTGCATGCGTAGATGAGCTTATCTATGTAAAGTGTCATTTTCTAAAAAAAAAATCAGAAACAAATTTTAAGACAAACATTATAAACTTTTTGCCTACATTCTAACTACATGCAGAAACGCATTTTTTATTTTGGTCGATATATTTGCTCAGGCGCGCAGTTTGCACTAAATATTGAAGCTAATATGTCCATAAATTTAATGAGATGAATAATATTTTATGAATGAAAAGTGAAAAAGGGTTGTTTCCTTCTTGTAAATGCTGAGGATACTTTTCAGTAGTGTGTAAATTACCATCTCCTTGATTAAAAATATATAGCGAGTCTGCAAGGAAATAATGTGGACTTTGTTGAAAAAATTCGAAATTTTAGTACCAAAATTTTAATCATTATACTCTAGCTCTTATTTTAAATCAAAGACAGTTGTTTTTTCAATACTGTAATGTATATCCTGATCATCTAGAATATAATAGCTCAAAAATTCAATAGTTATAAGAATATATATTATCTTATTTATTATTCATAAAACCAAGTCTAGAACAAAGTATTGCGAAATATCACAGAAAAGTGAAAGCTTATCTCTAATGCAAATGTTTGGTATGTTTAGGTTGTCTTTCTGTCTAATATTAGTTTATTTTTTAAGCGATGTAGCATACGTGGATGGTTTTAATCAGGAATGAACACACGTAGCTTTTTTATAAATTTCAGACATGACTGTGTAAAAACAGTTCATTTTTCTTATAATCATGCACTTTCTACATTTAAATAATACTGAAAATAGCTGAAATATTATATAATATGTAAACTGTTATTTTTGTTTCTATAGCGTTTCTACATAATAAATTATATGATGAAAATAATTTTCAACTAAAAACGATCAATTTTCAATCGAAAACAAAACAATTAAATTTCAAGTTGAAAAATTGATTAAACAAAAGGAAATGACAAAAATTAGTTGAATTATCAACCACAGAAGGACAAATTCTCAAATTTACAACCAAAAATAGAATATTGAAATATTTAATTGAAAAAATTATTTAAAAAAAAAAATTTTTTTTTTAAATACTTGAATTTATAGCAAGAGAGATTGCTCCTCAAATAATAAAATAAATTTTTTAAAATAAGTTTAATTTTCAATCAAGAAGATTGATTTTATACTAGAAAAGATAAACTTACCATATAATTAATTAATTTTTAAAGAAATTATTGAATTTTTGATGAGAAACGATCAATTTTCAACAAAAACCCAAATAATAACATGTCGAGTAAAAAAATTAATTAAAAAAAAATAAATCCGCAAAGCTAGTTGAGTTTTAAACCAGAGAAATATATCTTCAAATAATACAATAAATTTTTAACAAAGAAGTTAAATTTTCAACTAAAAAGTAAATAAATTTTCAACTAAGAAGAATAATTTTCTATCAAGAAAGATAAATTCAAAATGAAATAAATATATTATTAACTGAATTGTTGAATTTTCAACCAAAAATAGAATAGTGAAATTTTTTTTTAAGAAAATTATTTATTAAAAAAAAACAATTTTTAACAAAATAGTTTTATTTTTAGCAATAGAGATGGCTCTTCAATGAGCTAAATGAATTTTTAACAAAGAAGTTCGATTTTTAATCAAGAAGATTAATTTTGTACCAAAAAAAACGAACTTTCTATAAAATTCCCCAATTTTTAACAAAATTATTGAATTTTCAACTAAAAACAAATAATTTTGGATCAAAAACAAAATAATTAAATTCTCAGTTAAAAAATTAATTAAAAAAAATAAGCTAAAAAAGTATTTGAATTTCTAACTAGAGCAATGGATTTTCTAATAATAAAATGAGTTTTTAATGAAAAAGTTAAATTTTCAACCAGGTATTTACTGAATTTTCAAAAAAAAGATTGATTTTTTTCCAAAAAGGATAAATTTTTAACTAAATTGTGAAATTTTCAAACAAATATAGAATACTAAAATTCATAGTTGAAAAAATTATTGAAAAAAACAAACCATTTTTAAACAAAATAGTTGAATTCTCAAGCAAAAATAGAATAATGAAGTTTTTAGTCAAGAAAATTATTTTTGAAAAGCAATTATAAACAAGATACTTAAATTTTTAGCAAATGGTATGGCTCTTCAAATAATGAAACAAATTTTTAGCAAAGCAATTCGATTTTCAATCAAGAAAATTAATTTTGTACAAAAAAAGTTGAGCAATAAAATACATCAATTTTTAACTAGATTGTAGAATTTTAACTGAAAGCGGTGAATTTTTAACTAAAAATAGAATAATGGGATTTTCAATTCTTAACCAATATAAAATGAATGTGTAACAAGGTATTTCAACTTCAAGATAATAAAAAGCGTGTTAGAAGTGTGACTGGCTCTTTTTGTTGCCAAAATAATTGTTGCGTTCGCATCGTGTTAGGCATAGCTTTTAAATTAAGACCGGTGGTAAGTTCTTCAATTTTCTTTACATTTTTCTCAAAAATGCAGAAGACTTTGTTTTTATATGTTAGGAACAAACTGTGTTAACAAATTCTTCTGCGCTGGTAACATCTTCTTCTCCACCTATCGTTTTGTATAACAATTTTTTTACCGTCGCACCAACACCATCCGCTAACAATTTTTCGTGACCTGTGTCGGTGTATTTTGGTCTATACTTTCAATAAAGTAAGCAAATGATGTATTAAATTGTATCAAATATATTTTTTTTATTATCAAACTATTATTTATAATTTAATACTCATAACAAAAATTAGAAATATTTTTCTAAACTCTACTCAAATTCAAGTTCTTAGAAAAGGGTTAACTTATTATAATAATGACAGATTTTCTTGCCAAAAATTTCATATGAAATTGATTTTTCAATTCAATTTTGTTTGACATGACGTTGATTTGTAAAAAACTTCAGGCCTTTCAAGCACAAAAATATCGAAACATCTTATGGCCACCGAAATACAGCGAAATTAGCAGAAAATTTAATCCTAGCTTGATGCGCGTTATTTCTACAGCTGCTGGCGCTGGAGTAGACATTTTTATTAGAACTCTGAAGTAGAAATTTTATCCTTAAATTGGACATAACTTTTGCATGCCCTGGAATAATAACTTTTTAATTGGTAAACTTTTTTGTCCCAACATACTGCTTAATTTTGGTGAGTAGAGAAAAGTGTGCTTAAAGTATTCTTGGAAAAACATATGATGATGGAGTGGACATTTTTTTAGCTAAATTTAAAATTTTTAATATTTGAATGAGTCATACCTCGATAATTCTTAAAGCACACTTTTTTCTTCTTATGGTGTCTACTGGCCTCGAAAATCTGATAAAAATTGGAAGATTTTTGACCTGCATAGTTGCACGCACTTTTCACAGCTGCAGACCTTAGAGCGGGCATTTGAATTGTGAAAGCGGTGACACGAATTTCAGATTTTCTTGCTGACTTAGAAATTGAAGCACAATGTCAAATACATGAAATTTCAGTAGCCTGTGCTCCACTGAACTGGCTTGAACTTTTTCTGAATTTTTAAACATTGCGCGGAAAAGCTATGAGCATGCCTATCATTCGGTTTGTAGTTAGTGCCAAATATAACACAGGTATATTTTTGGGATTTTGTCTAACTATTACAACTGTGAAATAGCAAGGAAGGTATAAGTTTTCGTTCGTGAATGTATAACATGTTAAAAAAGAGAAAAAAGAAGCCACTATTAATGTGTCTTGTCAAGCCGTGAGTTAGTATTGTCCAATAAAAATTTAAAGAAACTCGTCCTATGAAAGCGCTGTGAGATAGCCTCTCTTATACAAGGTGGCAATTTATTTTATAGACGTGCACCCCATAACATGAATGATCTCTGCTTTTTGCATGTTCCATGAGTTAAAACTTTTAATATTAAACCTTTATCACAAAGTATTGCCTGGTTTGGATTTTTATCAACAAAGGTGAATAATGCAAAGATGTATTTGAGGATCTTACCTGCGAATATGGAATATAGTAAGTTGCACATAAAAAATGGCCTTTTTTCACCCACTGTCAAGAACGCATCTCTTTGACGACATAGAGAAATGTGTAACCTTTAGGTGACTTATAAATAAAAGGGATACATGCATTCAGGACTTGTTCAAATTTTGCGTTTGAGTTACCGGTAATATCATCAAATGCAATGCAACCATAATCAAAAAACGGTGAAATATAGCTTTTTACTAATAAAATTCTGGTTAAAGTAGAAAGGGAATCTTTCTCTTTATGTAGCTGCTGTAAAATTCTAAAGATGTTTCTCGAGATGGTCATTACACTAAACAGTAGGGAGAGGGCAGATGGACCAATAACAATCGCGTGGATTTTGATCGGGTTCAGCATAAGCACGTTCACCACAGCATAAAATACCAGAAAGTCTATATCGATCTGAATCTTGCCTTACATACTTTTTAAATCAGACGCTAGTCCTGGTAGGTAGAATTCAATGCCATCTGCATACTCATGATATTTGCAGAATTGCAACCCTCCACCTACATCAGAATTGTAAATATTAAACAGAGTAGGAGCAAGAGAAGAACCTTGGAGAACCTCTCTCTTAACCTTTACCCAGTTGGATAAATCACCCTTGCTGTTCCTGATCCGTTTACATCTGCTGCTGAGATAAGACTTAAACCATTTGATAGCTAAGCCAGATAACTTAAAAGACTTTAATTTTTGAAGCAAAAGGGTATGCTTTACCAAGTCGAAAGCCTAAGAGAAATCAAGTAAAACCACCACTAAGACTTCTTTTCTATCCAGTGCCAATTTAATTTCGGTGGTGAATTTAAGCGACGCTGTTAAGGTGCTGTGTTTAGCTGTAAAGCAAGATTGCCAAGGGGCTATTAATTTTCTTGTGCCCAAAAAATCTTCTAGCTGGGAATAAACAATCCGCTCCGGCGGCCATGAGAAAGCGTTCGAAATAGAGATAGGACGGAATTCACTGGATGAAGAAGGCTTTGAAATCTTAGGAACAGGACGAATGACTGACATTTTCCAGCTATCTGGGAAAATCCCACTCTGTGCTGAAAAGTTGTAAATCTGCAACAGAATCAAAAAAAGTAGGCAGAGCAAGTCTGATTAGTTCAAGAGAGATACCATCTGGTCTAATAACATTTGAATGGACTTCAGAAATAACGTCCAATAGGGATAAACGTAAGATGTCTGAGAAAAAGAGGTTATTATCATCAACACTTTAAAAAAATACAAAATCAGTTTTACAGGCTGCAGTAATTTTATATCAAAAAAATTTTGTACTATTGCTACTTCGATCAGAGAGTTAATACAAATTATAAGGTGAGGAATCCAAATGAATTTTTACTTTTACCATTTTCGGTATGAGTACATTGCATTACAAGACATTTGTACGCTTCACGATTGCATATGTGTCATATTCACAGTAGGTAATAAATGTAACCCACTTTTAGTGTGTGAAGTTTTCTGGCAACTGTAAAAGTGTAATTGGCACGTAAAAATCCCTTTCACGAACGTAACCTTACACTTTCAATGTATAAGAGAATGGTTCTACGCAATTGTGCATGTTTTCTTTAAATAAAAGTACTAGTGTTCTGAAGTTAAATTAACAAATAATGGTTAAAGTCGTAGATTATGGAAAATAATAAGAATTTGTAAAGTTCAAATCAAAATTAGAATGTTAATAACAAATGAATTTGAATGATAACATGATTTTTTTCAAAAATTCTAGGAATTCCGTTTTCAAGTTCATATTATATA
>JAUELO010041150.1:0-10357 GCA_032357855.1 Amphibolips quercusostensackenii | reverse complement strand
TACATACTTTTATATTAATTATTATATCGATATATATATATAATTCTTTTTTATATAATGTTATCCTTATAAATAGCAATTTGAAAATTGTTAGTAAAGTTACCAATTTTTTCACACTAAATGCTGGAGATATTTTACATTATTATTTTTAATTTAACAGCATTTTACATTTAATGAATAATTTATATTTATATGTGTATTATTAATTTGGATATATATTATTTTTCTCTAACTGTAGATAAGACTGTTACTATGTCGAATAGTAATAACAATACTTCGGACAATATTCCTTTAGATAAACAAGAATTTATTACGAAATGCTCTAACTACTGCTAGATTGATTTTTCTACAAAATTTTGTAAATGTTCTTATTACTTTACTTCCTAGGAAGCTTAAGCTCAAACTGTGAAATCATTAAACATTTTTTTACATGTCATATACCAGGTGTAACAAGCCTTCAAAGGCCAGAAATCATGATTGTTATTTTTACAGCAACCACAGACTTAGTTTTGATCTGAGCATTGAAGAGCAGTTTCACATTACTGGATTTGCTTAAAACACACGTAGTTTCTCTGACAATCTGGAGATTCGAAAATAAATTTTATTTACAAGAATTGTCTAGAAATTATTAAAAGAAAAATTTAAACAATGACAAATATTATGTCAATCTCTAGACGAATTTTTAAAATTGAATTGATTTTTGAATTTCCACATCGTCAGGGAAACACCACGTGTTTGAAGCAGATCCAGTAATGCAAAAGTGCTCTTTGATGCCCAAATCAAAACTAAGTCAGGGTTTGCTGTAAAAATGAAAATCATGAATTCCGGCCTTCGAAGACTTGTTGTACCTGATATATAACATGTGAAAAAATGTGCTGTATTTTTACAGTAGCCCTGACTTTACAACTTTGTTATAATCATTTATTAAAGAATGACGACAATTATAAAAATAAAATTCAATTATTCATTTTTTGCCAATTTAAGGTGATTCAGTCTATTTAAGTTGTTATTCAACCATCATTTTATTAAATATGATAGCAAATAATAGAAACGGTTTTTTTCAGAGGAAGCATTCTGATAAACTGACAGAGTATCACAGCTATATAAAAATGAAACAATATACGAGTACATCTCTTAGTAAGGATCGACGAGTCAAATGCCTTTTTTTACAACAAAAATTCAAAAAAATGTAGCTAAGCACATACTAGAGAGTTGACTTTCTGCTCATATTGTATAACAACCAGGATTTCCGAGGATTTTTCATAGTACTTTTATTGTTGTTGTAATAATAGTATATAGTGTACCAAATGCGTTCGACTAAAGTATTTTAACAAATATTTCTTTGTTTATATTTATTTTAGATATAAAACTTAGGAGTGAAAAGACCTAATCATTAAAACATATGTCGCGTTACAAAGTAGGGAGAAAAATAAATTAAATTTATGACAGAACCATAATCGACGTAAGCATTGCTATGTCATGTACGAATTGGGTCTGCACAACAGCAGATGCTTGGAGCAGTATAAATCGTAGATTTTTAGGCGTCAATGCACACTGGGTATGCATTTAATTCATCATGTAACATAATTAAATCATTTAATTACTGAAAGTTAATTAAAATTTTTGCTAAATCAAAGAAACTACTTTTAAATGAAAGTCAGCTGCCTTAGCATGTCGTCGTTTTCCGGGGACACATGCATTTGCTACGGTTGCAGATCTGATCTCAGAAATTCACTCATCTCACGGGCTTACTCGCGATAAAATTGCAGCCACAATTACTGACAATGGGTCAAACTTTGTAAAAGCATTCAAAGAATTTGGCATAAATGACCCGGAATGCTTTATGTCAGGCATTATAAAATTTGCTTTATCAAATAATATATATTTTTAACCAGTTATTTTATTTTTCTCTTACTGTACTGTAATCCAATCACCTTTCCAAAAAGCATTTAGTCAATTTATTCAAAAATAATACTAAGGCGATACTTGCATACTAGGCATAAATTTTGATAAAAAGATCGATTTTGTTCTGATTTTACACGCCAAGCAGTTGTGGGCGAGAATGATATCGACACTTTCAAAGGCATCGCATTGCTAAATGAGGCTCAAAAAGTTAGGTTGAAACCGTGATTTAAAGAAGACTTACTACTTACTACTTACTACTGCTTAATACGATAATCGTGCCTTTTATTGTTAAGGAAAAAGACTATACCAGTTTAAACTCATGTTATTTTATCTTTCTACAGATCCAGCAACATTTCAACGATTTATTGACAAATTCATAACCCTGGAGATGAGAAAACACGTATTAACCTTCTTCGACGACGTAATAGTTCACGTAGAAGCTTTTGAGGAACACCTTAATTGGGTAGAGTGGACGACTAGGCCTTTGAGTAAAGCTAAGGTGGCACTTAGCCAAGACAAGTGTAAGTTCTGTCAAACAAAATTCAAGCTTCTAAGATTCAAGGTGAATTAAAATAAGTGGTTAGTGAACGATGATAAGGTCCGCGCCATACACGATTATCCTTGACCCAGGATTTTTGAACAAGTGAGACGTTTCGTAAAGCCTGCGTAATGGTATAGGCGATTTATCAAGAACTACGCTAGAATCTGTGAGCCGATTATTCGTCTAACCAAAAAAATTACAACTTTTGTTGGAGAGATAAACAGAAAAAGGCATTTCAGACTCTAAAATCGCCCTTCGTAACATCTCCTGTCTTAACGTACCCCAACTTCAATCTACTATTCTGTGTTTAAACCGACTCAAGGGACTTCAGTCTGGAGGTAGTCTGCACCTAAATTCAAGACAAACAAGAGCGTGTGATTGTATACTTTAGTCGTGCGACGTCTCAGGCTAAGTGAAACTACCTAACAACTGAGAAAGAGTGCCTGCCTAGCCGTTGTCTGGGCCATCAGAAAATGCCGGTAATATCTCAAAGGATATTATTATCACCTCAAATATGGCTTCGAAATTTTTCATCGAAAGGGATTGATGCAACAAATGCCAGATGCACTATCCTGTTAGTTAGCGGACGTAGAAATGGACTGTATTGCAGCTTTGATACCTGTCAAAGATAATTGATTTGCCAGACCGTGTGAGACTGTGCTAAAATCACCTAATACGAACCATGATTAGGTCATTCATTGACGAAAATTATACAATTTGGGTGATAAAATTCTGAATAGCTGAAATCTTTGATTTTCTTTAAACTTCGTATACTAACCTATTTTGAAGTGCTGATTACGACAATCATGTATTTTTGCGTTCATCTAAGCCAATACGCCTTCCCGCTTCCCACAAGACCTGGAAAAGGGGTAGGCGTTTGAAAAACATAATTTCTGTGACCAGTCACAGGAGTGCCTTTTCGCTCCAACGGGACCTGGAAAAGGGGTAGGGGTTTGACCAACATTATTTTTGTGACCAATCACAGGGGTGCCTTCCCGCCCCCCACGAGACCTGAAAAAAAGGTAGGGGTTTGACCAACATTATTTCTGTGACTAGTCACAGGGGTGCCTTCCCGCTCCGCATAAGACCTAGGAAAGAGGTAGAGGGTTTGACCAACATTATTTCTGTAGCCAGTCACAGAGGTGCCTTTTCGCTCCCCACAAGAAGCTGAAAATAGGTAGGGGGGATTGGGGAGATTTGACCAGAATTATTTCTGTAATTAGTCACAGAGGTGCCTAATTACTCTTGTCGCCACTTTAAGCCTGTTGATACGGTAATGCACAGTACCGAAATCGTTGATCGTTAGATGTATTACATATTGTTTTGGAAACTATTACTCGTAAAAGCAATGCTTTAGAAAGGAAATTTGTATCTGAATGAGATCTACAACTTTTGTCTAAACAATTTTGCAGGATTTTGCGTATTGGCTGAGATAAACTCAAAAATCCATGATGTTTCTGGGGTTTTTTGCATAAAAATCGATATATCATTTATTTTTTTGGAAGCTGTGACTCGCAGAAAAATTATTTCAAACAAAAAATATGTATCTCAACGGGAGCTACAACTTTTGTAGAAAACGTGTTGCGAAATTTTGCATATTGGCTTAGATAAACGCAACTATGACTTTAATGGTTTCAACATGAAGATGGCGAAGTCGCAAATTTTCACTATAGAATTCGTAATCAGCGCATCAAAGTACATAAGTATGCGGATTTTGAAAATTATCGGAAAATTCAGCTGTTCAGAACTGCACCTAAATTAGGGTAAAACCTGAATGAACTCTGATTTGCCTACGATACAGCACTCTACAGTACCAACCAAGTGACTTCAGGGTTTCTTAATTTGGGTAGGGAGCCCTGCCCACAAAAGGAGTAAAAGTTGAGTAACCACCAACCGACCTTTAAGTCTAGACAAATCAAATGTCATAATTAGAGCACTAAGGGCAGGGGTCTCTAAAGGTAGATACTGTATCTACTAGCGATCCTGGGCCAATAGGTTCGATCTACTCAGCTTTGACACAGAACTGTCAAGAAGGATCCCCATCTTCTACCTGAGCCGAAATTCCTTAAATAGTTTCATCTTGCACAGTAGAAAAATACGGGGCCCAAACCCTTTCAACTAATATTTTCTTTTCAAAAGGTCATGAATTTTCTCTTAGTTTTCCATTGAAAAAAACTAGTAGATCCTAAAAAAGGCCAGAAGATCCTGGGTCAGGCTGCATCTGTGGATTGTGGAGACCCCTGACTTAGGGGAACTGATGAGGAAGTTCCAAAACCAAGTTCCCGAGAAACAAGAAAAATATTATGATCAAAATCATCTAACAAAAAATTTAAGGTTTATTATAATGTAAAGAAGCGTAATCAAGTGCTATCTGGAAAGGAAACTCACGTGGCATCTTAACTGGTTCCTAAGTTCAGTGGCCCTTTGATTATAGTAGAGGTAATTTTGCCTTATACTTACAGGCTGACATCGCCTGAGGGACGATTGGCGGGAAAGTGTTATGCCGCTTATCGTTAAAAATATCTCAAGGACTAGGAACATGAACTGGATAATTCGAAGAGGCTAGCGAAAATTAAGAGACTGCTATTCGAAATCAGCGTCTTGCGCGCTGAGGTGCGGCGCGATTATGATGGATAAGGGGCTCGCGAAGAGTCGGAAATTGATTTTGATCGAAGACTAGCGAATAGTGAACCCCAACCAGACTAGGACTCGAAAATGGATAATCGAGTGAGACTTCGTACTCGCTCGAAGTAGCCCGTAGACTACAACCATCCCGAGGGACATTACCAGCGCTTGTTGACCAGTCAGAGCGATCTTTGATGTCAAGGGCCGAAGGAAAGGTCGTAAAAGGCGCTATTATTTCCGAATTAGCTACCAGAAAGTTCAAAGCAAGCCCACTTTCTCTGGGACTTTGAGTAGGGTAACGGAACCTACTGAAGGTTGCAAATTAATTTGCGGCTATAGTCCAGGCCGAACTCAAAGCGGGGGCAGTGAGACTGTCGAAGTTTCCTACCGCGTGTTAGCTGAAGCTAGGGAAAGGCCACACTGGACGTTGCAGGGGTTGACTCGCAACCCACCCCGAGGCGAGCAGAGGGCGTCTCTATGATGGACCGATTCAGGAAACGTATCTGAATTGTACCGGCCTTCCGTAAGCGCCAACATAAGCCCACGATGTAGGAAGAAGCCAGGGCCCAAAAGGAGCAGTGCAATAAAGGCCTCTCGTATGGGCACTGCTACTGAAGCTGCTTCCTCTAGAATAACACCCAGAAGGTGGACTAGATTAAGCGAGACAACCTGTGTTATAAGCCCTGTGGAGGGAAACGGGAGTTTACTGACCCCTAGAATTAAGGTCGTTCGCTCTAATAATCCTCTGCATTATTTATTTGCATGAGTGAAATAAAGTTAGTCTGTGTTACTTATCATGAAGTAAATTTAATAATCAGCCTGTAAGTAAGGTATAGTAAATAATTTAGGGGTTCATCGTAAAAACGTGGGTACCTTATATAGTTATTTATTGCCAACTTAATTTTCGATTAGCCATTAAGAATTATACGTAGTTGCTTGATTAAGACTAAGTTATTTAGGTTGATGATTTTACACCAGTTTAATTATATATCGGGCAAAATAATTCTTAAGTTACTCCTCTACATTATTTATTTGCATGAGTGAAATTAAGTTGGTCCGTGTGACTCATCATAAAGTAAATTTAATAATCAGCACTGTAAGTAAAGTATAATAAATAATTTCGGGGTTTATCGTAAAAACCTGGATACCTTAGATAGTTAATCATTGCCAACTTAATTTTCGATTGGCCATTAAGAATTATACGTAGTTGCTTGATAAAGACTAAGTTATTTAGGTGAATTATTTTATACTGGTTTGGTTATATAACAGGCAAAATAATTCTTAAGTTACTCCTCTGAACATTTATCACTCTTTTTTATTAATAACAGTAAAAATTTTGATTTTGTGCTTTTTTCTACTTGAATACACCTAAAAATAATGTTGTATGGGTCCCGGCGTCTGACAATTAACCTATTCCAATCATTTTCTTTGTATTTATAAATTAAGCAAGATAGAGAGTTGGAGGTACCTGCCTGCTATTCGCCTAAGAGGGACAAATCTTGCGAAGCTGGAGTTGTGACGGATTATTTCAGCTCTAGATTAACTGGGGAAAAAAGTTCAGAACAATAAGTTTTCTAAATACACCATCTGCGAACGGCCAGAGTTTTGATCAAAACTATCTGAGTTTCTATTTCTAATAATCACTTAAAAACTTTAATTATAATTTGTTGCTTTTTTTATTTAAATATCTTTCTAACCTGCATTTTCAGTTCTGATTATTATTACTGACTCAGCTTATTTTCAACACAGCCTAGTAATCTGCGAGATAGGGAGGTTAGGTTTTGGGCAAAAACATAACTTACTATACTTGCCAGACCACGGGATACCAAGTAAATCAAAAGTTTATTATTTTCGTTCATTACACTACTTTACTACATTGCTTTCATATGTGTTTGACCGTACTAAACCTTTGATTTCGCGAGTGAAATTGGCGCGACTTTATAGTCAAATTTATTGTTCAGACAATGATTAATTTATATATAAACATAATAATATTAATAAATTATTATTTGGAGTAACTGAAACAATTAGGAATGTTTGAAAAGTGAAGAATCTTTTTTTAACACACTTAAAAAAAATTACTATTATTTAAAGCTGCTAGATAAATGCTGTAACATCTAATGGACAGTAAGTGGAATAACGATAATAATAATTTAGAGTCGATAATTATAAATTATTGCAAAGTAAAAAATACGTTTTTTTAAAACATTAATTGTTCAAATATTAATGCATAAATTGGCTAAATTCAATCTTATACTACAAATTTTCGAATTCCTGCGAAAAAAAATGTTAATATGACAACACACAGGGAAAAAATTTCTAATTGTATTATTTATGAAGTAAAGTAAAGAAATTGAACTCTGAAGTTACGGCCCTTTTTCAACACCATCGAATAAAATATTTTAAATAAAAATAAATTTAATTCATTCCTAGAGAAGACCAAAATAAAGAGTACATTAAAATAATATTTTTTAAAACAGAGTAAAGAAATCAGAACAAAATAAGTACTTTCATTAGGCTGAAATTATTTTCTTACAATAAGGTGTGTAATTATTATTGTTTTAGTCCTAAAAACTTTTTTTTTAATTCAAATATGTCTTGATTTCAGAACAAGGTGAAAAGTAATAAAGGATTTATGTTACAACCGAAATTTAAATTGAATAAGGTTGAGACATTTCTCTGCTGATTTGCTGGAATTATATTTCAATAAAAATTTTTTTTTTTAATTACACAATAAATATCGTGATTTGCGACACCTTCTTCTTTTTGTTTTTATTTGCCTTTTCTTTGTTTTTGGCCTTGTTATTCAATCAACAAGCCATGACTTAAGACTTAAGACTTTCCCTAGAGGAACTCTAGACGCGTGCATGATCCAACAAGTACATGGTCTAGCGACTTGAGGGCCCCGTTTCGTCCAAGTCACGCAATCTCTTAATTCCACCATTTTGTTAGTATAACCGCTTAATTTGAATTTGAAGCGTACTCTCTGTACGACCAACTGTTGTAGGAAAATCGGTATGTAGGAAGGAATATTATTAAAATATTGAAATAATTAGTTCCAAAAGTACTTGAAATAAGTATTAGATTATGTATATTAGAGCACTGATAAGAAAATAAATTATATTCAGGAAAGAATGGAAGTTTGTAAATATTGCTGAATGAGAGTGACGAAATGTACATACTAATTCTGATGTTTATGACAATTGATAACATTTTTAATATCTTCGTATAACAGTGTATACATTATTCTCATGTCGCCAATTTTTTAAAAGAAATAAATGCAAAGTGACAGAGGTATGTAATAGGATTACTAAGGTCCGTAAGTTTTACAGAAAAGCTTGTAAGGTCTGTATCTGGATGATAATTGACTACAGCTTGAAAAATTTATGATTTCTACTTCTTCTTTAGGTTATTTCCTCAGCAATGGAATCAAAATAACTCTTTTCTTTGGTAAAAAATTAAATCCAAAAGTCAGGTCGAATTTTCGAAATTAAATTTATTCGAATTTTCGAAAAAGTCGAATTTTAAAGATTAACAGTTCAAAAGAAAACAACAAAAGAAACAAAATTGTTTGTTATTATGCAGATTTTTTCCCTGAGATTATTATGAAAAAACTATTGTAATTTTCGTTAGAAAAAATATGCGTGGGGGATACACTTTATTTATCAAGATAATTCACAACGAGAAATTAAGATTTACTTTATCCTCGATAATTTAAGAGAGAAAACTTTGTCCACGAATAACCATATAATACAATGTAAAAAGTCAATTATCATTACCTTCATTTTTTTATATGTATAGGAAAACTTAACATTCTTACGATAAATAGAAAATAGCTACTCAGTGCTCATATTGTAGAAGCTCGACATTCTTTTGCTTTTACAAATACATATGTGTGTATGCATGTATGTATGAATTTATGTATGTATGTATGCAATATTATAGGGCTTCGCCAAGAACATTTATTATTATTTTCAAAAGTCTGCTAAGAATAAGAAATATTTATTTTGTGATTAAATGTAGTTTCATATTATATATAACTGCGGTGGAAAGGCAACAAAGTGTAGCTAAAATAATGGATATCGTGCAGGAGAGCGAAAAAAACATTGTGTCTAATACGTCGGGTTGACACTTTTTTTACCCTACCTGACTTGACTTGAGACAATAAGGATAAATAAAGTAGTCAATAGTTAAAAAATGAATGTATGATAAATACCGGAAATGTTGAGTTACTGCGAATATCCAAGATAAAAGTTTGATTCAAAACTTTATTTAGTGCAAAGAAAACTAAGTTTCACTTTTGACGTAAGAATTTCATGATTTCTGAAACGGTTTTACAATCACGACATAAATTAAAATTTTCATTTTATTTTTTCGCACAGTAAGACTTCACCGAAAAGTTTAGCTCATGAACACAGAGAAAGAAAGTTTTCCTGAGAAAATTTAATCAATTTCCAATAAGACGATGCTACAATGTGACAGATGATTTTTCTTCATTCAAGCAGTGATAAATAATACGATCAACATTTTCTGCTGTTGAACCATACAGACATTGAAATATACGCTTTTTGTAAATATTATACAAAATATTTTTATCATAAATATCTTCATTTTCAATACATATGAATGATTTAACTTTAAGGCGTTGCTACCATCAAATATACGATTTCGGATAAATCCTTTATTCAATGTGCATTTGAGTTTTTACAAAGTTTCTAAGAAAAAACCCGATTTTCAAAAAATTGTCAGTTACCTTCTTCTGCCTTTTCATGATGCTTCATATATTAATTATATAATGAAAGTTATACAAATTTATAAAAAATCAAGTAAACAAGAGCCTCAATAACTATAAATAAATATTTCATATATTTTATATCTTTTGATCAAGTTTTCCTCAAAAATTAATGAAAAAAATTTTCAAATAAATAAAACATGAGATTTATTTTATATGTCGTGGTCATTGCATTACATCATTTTATTTATTTAGCACTTTCACAATTGACTTCCAATATTATTTTATTTTACATAACATATGCCAGTTTTTGTCAGCAGGAAGAGGTTATGCAACACATACACTAAAATTATAATTAATCCGTATTTTCCTTTACCCATCTTCAATATTACAATACATTTTATTAGCACTTAAATATTTCTATACCTGAACATTACAAAAAATTTTAATTTTAAAATTTTAGTTTTAAAAATACTTACATTTGCATATTTGCATAGTGGATCGTGGACGTGTGATTTCGCCAAGGACTAAGAAAAGGAGGCTTCCTAGCACAT
>JAUELO010041141.1:0-10357 GCA_032357855.1 Amphibolips quercusostensackenii | reverse complement strand
ATCTCAATTCCTTAAAAAAGTGCTATGTTTAGTGTATATTTGTTTATTCTATAACGTACATTTTCACATTGAACCGATCATATTGATCCGCCTTGGATCCGTCATTTGAATTTTTTTTATCTAGACTTCAGATTTGTAATCACCGATCTGAAAATTCCACAAGTAGCACTTTTTAATCCAATCCGTTTTATTTTGACGAGTTTGTTTCGCTCTAATGGATGCGCTATTTAGAATTTTTGAATTTGGACTCAAGATTTGAAATCGGCACCATTAAAGTTCCCCGGATAGCGATATTTATTAAATTATATTCTTTCTTTGTTATTCTGTCAAATTGAATCCTTCTTCTCGTATTTTGTCATTTTGCCTTTGTATTTTAATTCAGGGACCCTAAAAGCCCACACATATAACAAATAGTCAAATTCACTCATTCAGAAACAATTCATGCCATAAAGGTTTAAAAAAGAAAAAATAATTGCATTTTTTTGGAGACAGAAAGTCTTAGGCTGATTTAAAGCCTGAATGCAGAATCGGCATGACAGGATTTATTAAAAAATATATATAGAATATTAAATATGATATCTGAGCGCCCATGGTAGTCAGTGGTGCAAATTTTTGTCAAAAAATTGTTAATTTAACATAGATTTTCATAATCAAAAATATTTTTTTAAAGTTTCTCTATATTAGTCCGCTATTCTATAATTATTCTTATGTCAACCTGAATAACAGTTACTTCTTTAGGTTATTCCTATCAAAATGTTTTTGATTTTGTGACAGACTTTTTCACTTCAGCCTACACTCTGCTGCCTCGTACATGACATTCTATGAATTTTCTTAGATTTCCATTTCATAATTGATAGATAAGGTTTTAATGACGTATTATTATTATTATTGTTATTATTGTACAATTAAGCCGTATCTTTCTAGGGGTAATTGTGAACAATTTAGATTATTATTGTATAAACGAATTTTGAAAATTCATAAAGCAATTTTTTTAAAAAGTCGATGAGACCACAATCCAGCATTCAATTACCGACTAATTAGAGATAAAATAAACCTTTATAACGAATGCAATATTTTAAGCAAGCAAACGTTATTCATTTATGGAAAAGCAATTACTGATTTATGCCATTTTTCCTTACTTTGTAAAACTTTAATAACAAATTGCCTAGAGTGATTATTTATAAATGGAGTAAATGTGTCAATTATTAGTAGACTTACAACTTGGTAAAATTTATTACTTCTGAGTAAAGGAATTTTTTATTGGTAAAATAACTAGTAACTATATTTTTTTTCATGACATTATCGAATACCGCTAGTCCGTAATTTGCCTGGGGATTATGTGCTTCGTCCAAATAATCCGCAGGATCTAACGGCAGGCTTCAGACGTGTTGCAAGATTCTCCATCCAACTCCAGATACTGGTTACAGTAGATACTCCTAACTCTGGTAATTTAAAAACTAAAATGTAATTTCTTTAAATATAAGGAAACCCTGCCTGAAACGACTAGGATTCTCCTGAGTATAGAATGTTCTAAGCACTTGTATCACAAATAACTATTTGAAAACATAGTAAAGTGCCTAGTTGTCTAAGCGAATAATTTTCTGAATTGATTAAATTCAATAATGACCATATTTTTCTCACACAATCAGCAACGCAAGCTGGTCTTGCAAATCATGATAGGTTGGTGCGCCCGAACCTAAATATACTTTTGCACGAAGGAGTATGTCAACATGTGCATGTTGCAACATTTTGGACTAACGCATTTTTGTTGCAGGATCCGCATCCTTATGAAGGAGGTAATGTAAGAACTGAAACACAATCTAAAACAATAATGTTGTATATATGTGCCAAAAGTGGTCATATTTTTTTAATTTAAATATCAAATATCAATATCAAATGTTTGGGGTGCAATAAAAAAAATTTAAAATATGTATTTTGCACCACTAGTGTGAAGTTTTTTACTGAGTATTTCTTAATAACGAACCTGTTGATATTTAAAATAATAAACTTTTATATTTTTTCTTTCAGGAAAGTGATGAGTAAAATAGTTTGCAAAGGATTTTGCTCCTCCTGGAGGTTTTCCATATAAGTGGGTTTTTCCGGTCAGGCTGCACTGAAACAATAGAATGAAGGTGCAGGCAAATGCGGGAGCTTGTAAAAATAAAGCTGTAAAATAAAAGGTCATTCTGAATCTATTAGTTCATCAATTTTATAACCATTATTCCCGTCTGGCTTTAAGATTATTCGACCGTTGATGTAAAAATATTTCGTTTTGGTATTATCTCCAAAACTTTGAAGTCTATACTCTGTTCAGTGAGAGAATGACCAACAGAAACGAAGAATTTTCGTCCAGTTCGCGCAGACTGTTACAAAGGCGTGGTTTACATATTTTCAACCCTTGGAAAATTTATTGGCCCCTCGTCAATTTCGCAACTGCAGATTCCGAAACAAACACTCCCACACATGGTGTCGAATCCTGGATTTGCAATTTATTTTTATATTAAACTTCATCTCGAATTGTACACTTTTTTAGGCCAAAAAACATATACCTGAAATTGTTGAAATCTGTACATTGCAAAAAATTATGTTTTCCAATTCTAATTGCGAAATTTCGCGATATGACATCTCAAAAAGGCACCCCTGCTGCGAAGGATCTTGGTTGCAAGTGTTTGACCTGTCTTTTTCCTGAAAGTTGATCATTCTCAGATTAATGACCGTTGAAAAAACTTCAAATGTATGTGTAAAATGTTTTTCAGCAGCAGAGCTTACGGCCTTAATTCGTCAACTATTGGATGAAAATTTAAAGAAAAAAAATTGTACACACCCTTTACTGTTTAAAGGAAGATGGACGGACACACACACGGCTAGAACTATTACGGATTCTGTCCGAGAGTTTGCAATCTTGAAAATTCAAAAACTGAAAAATACTTTTTTCATTTGTAATAATGAAAAAGTTGTTACAATTGTATAAAGCGTAGTACACAAAATGGCGGACGTCAACTTGAAAAATTGATGGACTTTTAGGATTTCGTCGCCCTGGGTAGAAGAAACCTTTGTGGTTTCGGTCGGGTGTCTGCTCGTCTGTAGATTCTACAATCCGTACGTCAATCGTGCTTTCCTCTAAGGAGGATAAGTGGGTAAAAATGAGGGTTAAGGAAGTAAGGGAGGTAGAGTGAGAAGGTAAATAATGGTTAAATCGTATATAACAATTAGTACGTTCAAAACGTTTCTTGATGTTAAATTTAACCAAAATTTGCAAATTTTTTAAACATGTTTTGCCCTCTTCTTCTTAATTATCTTATTAATTGCATAATCATATTTAATATTTGTAAAAAAACATCTTTTTTTGAAAAATCTAACACTTTGGTTAAAACTTACACCACTTGGTTGAAAATTAATTTTTTTGTTGGTAAAACATTTATCATTCTATTCGAAAATGCAACTAATAATTAAAAATTTAACTATTTTCTGAAGATTAGTTTTTTTTGGTTTAGAATTAATTTTGTTAACCTATTCCACTCTTTGTTCTAAAATTATCCTTCTGATTTAAAATTGATCTTTTATTGTTTAAAATTCAACTATTTGGCCAAAAATTACTTCCTTTTGGTAAAAAATTAACAGATTGGTTAAAAAATAATCTGGTTTGGTTAAAGATTGAACTATTTTCTTCAAAATACTTCTATTTTTGTTGAAAAAAAAACAATAAATTTCTGTTTTTTTCATACTTGCGACAATTAGGGGCGTGGCCTAATAACAAAAAGACGGTAATGAGGGTGTGTGGACTATTTGCAAAATGGCTATTATCCTAATTAATCGAATAAGTGATTTATAGCTGGAAAAGTGTAGGGGCCTCACCCCCTTCCATCGAATAAATGTATTAAAGCTGCAGAAGTGGAGGGGCTCCACCCCTTTTCTGTGCGAACCTACGACGGTTCGCATATAGACGTGCCCCGCCTGGGTAAAGTGGGAGCTGCTCCCCACCCTGGTTGTCTAAGAGTAGAAGACAAGTTGGAAAAGGCGAGAACTAAATACAACGTAAATTAATTACCCTAATCGTATTTTCTATCAATGTTGAAGAAAAATTATTAAAATAACAAGTTCAACATCGCCAACAATTTATGAAATTAAGGTAGTTGTCAGTTCCAGAACAACAATTTCCAAATATAACTCTGAAAATTAGTTCTCAAGTTTTGTCTGTACCTTACTTTTAAAGTATGCAAATTTAAACTTAATTATTTGTCTGATTAATTCCTTATTCAGTGAATTTATATTATTGGAGACTAATTAATGCACAATCGTTTTAATTAAAAAATTGTTACATGCTTCCACGTTTTTTAATAATTGTGGAATCCGTTCAACCCCTTCATCGACACACACACAATGACATTTTTTTAGTCCTTTAAAAGTAGACTTCTGAACAACTATTTCTCGCGTATATACATTTTGTTTGTTGGCCTTAACCTCGCCCGGCTGCGTGTCATTGTTTGTCTCGTCATTGTGCTCCTAGCCGGCCCTTACAAGTATCGCCTTGTTGCCGTGAATGGTACTTCACTGCCCGAGGAGGCCCAGTGTTAACAGTGTTATCGTTACAGCATCGCATAGTATGCTACAAAGTACATTTTTCCGGCAAATTTGAAAGAATCTATCCTAAACTTACTAGAAATCTTATTTTAACTATAAAGAGCAACTTGCTTGATCAAAGTTGTTTTAAATACGAATTTCCCTCAATATTTTATTTTAGCGAAACTAGCTAAATGTGGTTAACGACAGGCCTTAATTTGCAATTGAATATTATAAAAAAAGGTCACTTTTAACGCTTGTATTGCTTTTTAGGCATACGAAGTGTATACTTTGTATGTGTACAAAAATTCAAACAGTTTAAATAATATTTGGCCAAGCTATAGCGATTTATGTTGTAATAACTTATTGATTTTCGGAAAAAAAATTTTGTTTTGTAGATAATTCTAATTATCAAAACTAATCTTCGGATGAAAAAATGTAAATCTAAAAAAGTTCCGGCTTGCTATTCTCTAATAATTCGATATGAAAAAAATAAATACGGTTTTGGAATTTGAAAATTTTCATTAATTTCAAGATCCTGGGATCAATGCTAAAAGCGTATTGGATCGTCGTGCGAGTTATTGAATCATAGAGCTCAGTCACACAGCCTCTGGCCAGAAAAGGTAGGATTTCGGAAAGCAGGATTAGGCTGCTTCCCAATTTCAAATCATTTCTTTGAACCATTTTTTCTGTGCTGATTCATAACAGATGACGTGGTAACTTGTACTGCGAAAAACACGTCGTATTCTCATTGTCGTTTGCTCTGTAAGCTTGCAGCAAATCTATTTTAATATTCAAACGTACTATGAAGACATGATAATTTTTGCACACTTTTTTTAATTGAGAATAAAGTTTTACTATAGTGCCTTATCCTTATAATTTCTTGAGAAACCATTACTAACAAATTCCAGAAAACTACAAGAAATGTTCAAACTCTCTTTCAACAGTGCATCTATTCAGATTTCACCTTTAAAGAAACGGCTTTTATGAAAAATCAATTTCTCACATCTTTAAAATTTTGATTTTGACATTCGTTATCAAAGAGATGTTGTTGATTCCATGTCAACTTCAGAAACGAAAAGTTAAATACATTCAAAAATTACCCGTATAATATACCAATAAACTCATAACCCAACTTACAACTTAATTGAAAAGCGTCTGTGCAGAATCGACAAATTTTCTGACACTTCTGGTTGAATACTCCGTATTCACTATTTTGTTACAAAGTTTGATTTTTAAGCATATAAGTTTTATCTTTTTCTTTAAAACATGTTTGATACTGCGTTAATGTCAAAAATATTAAGTGATGTAGGATAAACCAAGAGATACTATACTATTTCCCGAAAATCGGTTCAAATACGATGGGAATATAACAAGCTCTCTTGATGCTGATTGACACGGCTACCACCACAAAAGATTAAATATGTTTTTTATGAGACAATTTAAAAGTATGTAAACTTGTACTTTCTCTACAAGTTAAACGTAGACAAAGTGCGTCTTTTTCAAAAGTGTGTATAATTCTGTGCAACACTACTTCTCACACTAGCGTCTAAATGACATTAGAAACAGTACAACAACTAAAACAGTACAACTGACGCCATTAGATGAAATGATTAGTACCAATTTAAGACGATTATACGCATCATCTCGCTAGGTGATGCTAGTTATGCTGCTTCAATTATACTTGTCTCATTGAGGCGCCAGTGTAGAAAAACAAGTGTCAAGAGTGTCAAAAAAGTAGTGTGGCACAGTTTCTTCCTTGCTGTGCGCTTGAAAAATCGGTTTATATAAAATACACATAACTTAATCGATTTTAATATTTTCAACACCTTCCCCTCTTGCGTGCACAATTGACAATGCAATCTTTTATTCTTGGAGGGTAAAAACTTAGACCAGGATATCAACGCTATCTATAAATCGGTAGACAATAGGAAATTGTTTTCACGGTTAGCGGATAGCTAGCGGATACAAGAACTTATTTCTTTACACTTGAAAAGCCGGTGTATATAAAATGTACACCTACTAAACCGGTTTGTGCGATTTATGGAAAACGTGTTTTCTTTTGTGTAAATTACATGACATAGGGATTCTTTTTTGCGATTTACACAAAATGCGTGTTCTTTTGTGTGATTTATGAGTGTTCTTTTGTCCAATGTCTATGACAAGTTGATTCTTTTGTATGATTTCTATGAAATACATGTTATTTTGTGTGATTTCTAGAAAACCCATAATTCTATTATTTGTTTGCGGACTCAGTTATTCATTTTATAAGAGGATTCTAATTGGACTAAAGGTTCAATCCTATTGAAAACTTGAACCAGTCATTAAAATTATGAACAGCTCAGCTAGCGGAAGCACTTTCGTCTCAGCAGCTTGGTCTAAACTCCAACAACATTTAGATATACTAGAATTATACTTTTGTTTCAGGAATTCACCTCTATACCTGCAAACCATTGGGTTGAGAAGCTAAAAAATGTAATTGTGTGTGACGATAAACGATGAAAGGGATTCAACAATTATTAAAAAATGTAAAATCATGTAAAGATTTTTCAATTGAAACGATTGGGAATTACTTAATTTTGGAAAATATTAATTTATTGAATAAGGAATAAATAAGACAAATAATTAAGTCTAAATCTACATACTTCAGAAGTAAGGTACAAACAAAACTTAAGAAACAATTCGTCGGATTATATTTTGAAATTGTTTTTCTGGAACTGAAAAACAACTTAATTTCATACATTGTTGGCAAGGTTGAACTTATCTTTTTTACACGTACTTGAGCAAATGTATTTTTTTGGGAAATTTATTATGAAAACCTATGTGGGATTATAATTGAAAACAATGTATATATTTACTACATCTCACTTAAAATGGTTTAGAATAATTTCAAGTTTTAATTAGTAAATTAAATATTATACATACCTCTTAAGTAATTGTAGCTTTGTTGTTATTTTAGTACTTCTTCTTTAACCTTAATAGAAAATAAGATTAAAATAATTAATGTACGTTGTACTTAGTTCTCGCCTTTTCCAACTTGTCCTCTACTCTTCGACAAACGGGGTAGAGGGGGGTCTCCCCCTTTATCGAGGAAGGACACGTCTATATATTAAACATCACAGGGGCCCCTTTTCTTTTTCAGCTTTGATACATTTATTCTATGGGAGGGGTTAGGTCCCCTCCCTTTTTCTAGCTAGAAATCACTCATTCGATCAATTAGGATTATCGCCATTTGGCAATTAGTCCACACACCCTAATTACCGCCATTTTGTAATTGGGTCATGCTCCTAATTTTCGCTATCTTGCAATCAGGCCACGCTCTCAGCAATTTAGAAAAGGCAACGCCCCTTCTCTTACCCCTGCTCCTTCTAACAGGTCACACCCTCTGACCAATCAGAGGCCGTCCTATGGCTCGGTTTATCTATTCTAAAGGTTATCGTAGTAGTATAAAAAAATGTACGATAAATTACTGTTATTATATAAATGATAAAAGAATTATATAAATAAAAATAAAAAATTGAGCGCGAAGCGCGGGTATTTTAATAAGAATGTGTTCTTCGGGGTCGGTAGAGTCTCAAGTGAATAAATTTTTTTTTTTCAATTTTAAAGACAATAATATTTGAAAATTACTATAACGGTAGAGGTTTTAACAATTTTTAAATATTTGCGAGTAAACTTCTTCTTTCTATCTATGCTGAGCACAAAGGATGAAAGCGGAATAGAGCCAAGCGCATAGCGCGAGATACAACAGACGCGCACCTTAGGCGCGCCTAAACTTGGAAGCAAAACAAGCAACGTGCGAAGTGCGCGATAAGTGCGCGCCCGCCAATAAAGCAGATTTTCTTAAATTGAGAATTGAATAATTTGATATAAAATTCAACTATTTAGTTAAAAATTTACTTTTTTTTGGTGAAAATTTAATTTTTCGGTTGAAAATTTGACTACTTAGTGAAAAATTAAGCTGTCTTTTTGGACTGAAAAAATAACAATACTATCTAAAATTGATGTACATTGTTGAAAGTCCGTCTTTATTTGTAGAAAAATAATCATTTTGGTTAGTTTAGTTATTAAGTAAAAAATTATTTTTTTTGAATCTCTGTTTTTTTGTTAAAATTTTTTCTTTTTTGCTTACAAATTCTTTTTTTTTTGTTAAGAATTAATTTTTTGCCCCAAGATTTAATTATTTAATTTTTGGTAGGATATTGATTTATCATGTGTTAAAAAATTAACAATTTGGTAAAAAATTTAGGTATTCAATTTAATTGACGATACAATTTTTTGTTGGAAGATAACTCATTAAGTTGAAAATCCAACTATTTTTCAAAAAATTCATTCTAATTGATTGCAGATTTATCATTTTGTTTACAGATTCAACTATACAATAATATATCAATAAGCACATCAAAGAGAAAATAATTTTTAAAAATATATTAATAGATTTAAAGAAAGTTGTTGAATCGATTCTTAAATTTAATCAAGCGTAATGTGTAAAACCATACATAGATTTTAACACGAAAAAGCGAGCTGCAGTTAAAAATAAGTTAGAGAAAAACGTGTTCAAATTTATGAGCAATGCTGCGTATAGCAAGACAATGAGGAATGTGCAAAAGCATGTAGATGTGAAGCTTGTTACAAAAAGGGAGGGTAGGTATGACGCAGAAGCCCACATATCTGAACCTAATTTCCACAGCTGAGCGATCTCACGTAAAGATCTAGTGGCTGTGGAACTTTTGAAAACTAAGTTTTTGATTAACAAACTCATCTATGTTGGGTTTAGTGTGCTGGTCATCTCAAAGACTTTAATGTACGACTTTCATTATGTCTATATGTTGCCAAAGTACGGTAATAATCTTAAAATGCTGTATACAGATGCTGGCAGCTTTATTTATGAGGTTTAATGTCCAAATATTCACGCGTAAAGGCCGGACTATTCAGAAAAGATATTGAATTAAGCGATTATATTGACTGCAAGCGAATACCACAACGCAAAATAGGACACAATATGTAATTAGATCGCCATTGCACAAGTTTAGAATACTAAAACAATGTAAAATCGCATTGAGTCCTTACGACATCCAGAGGTTTCTATTGCTAGTCACTATGGATAACCTGACATGGGGACACTATAGAACTAGGGAACTAGAAGATAAGAGAATTGATGCGGATGGAGAAAAATTGTAACGAGATTGTGAATGTCTGTTTAGAGAGCTAACAAACATTGTAAACATAGATTGTAAGCTCACATTGTGAACAAGGATTGTGTATGCTCAATGTTTAAGTAACTATTTTTTAAAGTTAAATTAACCATAACTGTATAAGCACATATAAAAGATTGTTTGGATCCGTATAAAGCATTATATAACATCTACGAAAGGATTGTGACACGTCCTTGCTGTCCTTCTCCTCCTTTACCTCCTTCACCATCGCCAAACACTAGCTCAACCATACTTTAACGTATGATGCACACAATAAAACATTCATCTCATTTTCTTTTTTTTCTGTCATATTTGATAAATAATGGCTTACGATTTAATAAATAGCATTGATAACTGTACTTTTACCAACGCCAGCTCAACCACTTGAGAAAATAATATTATTGTTTGATTTGTTTTTAAACAGTGAAATATTTGCATTACTATTTTACGCTGTTTAACATATATTTGCTCCAATACTTTATATATATAATAACCTTGAATTCTTATTTTTAATTTAGTTTCATTATTTTATTGTTATTAGTAATTAAAAGCTACAGGTTACGACTGAATTTATTTAGAATTGCCTCAAGGGCGCCAAGTTG
>JAUELO010041135.1:0-10357 GCA_032357855.1 Amphibolips quercusostensackenii | reverse complement strand
TAACCCCAGCAAATGTTCTGCTTGATCTAAGAGAATATTCAAGTTTATTTAAATAAGTGTTCTGCTGGTCTAAGAAAAGAGTTTATTTGTTATTTGTGCTGCGACCTTTGTTTATTTATAATAAAAAAGTGTTCTGTTTTTTTATCAAAAACATAATCAGGCAATCGAAGGCACACACAAAGATTCAAGTAACCTTGCGTTTTCTTCACATAATCACTCAATTTCAATAAATTATGTTTCCAGATCACTTATTCCAATAAAATTCACTGAAACGCAAACACTTTTATGTTTTTTACGACGTAGCGAACTCTTGAACGTGGAATGTGATGCTGAATTGGAGTATGCGGTCGTAGCAAGTTCACAAGCCTCCTCACTTTAAATATGCTCTTAATAAAATATTTTGATTGAATCAACTAATTTCAAGCTTAATTCTATTAAAACTCTGTCTTTGATTATTTGACAGTTTAAATTCAAAATTTTTGTTAAATTTAAAAAATATTTTCTAGAATCAACAGAAGGATACAACTAAAAGCTTTGATTGACTAAAGTAAACAAATTTGGTCAACTAAATCAAAGTTTTGTTTATTTAACTAAATAATTTTCTGAAATTAACTAAATGCGGACAACCAAACGATTTTGTTAAATTACGACAATTTTTTCTTTGTGTGTGGTTTCTTAGAGTTCGTTGGTCCTACATCGATGCAACTTTCTGCTGGGTTGTTTTTGAAAATTTGCTTTACGTCGAAAATGTTTTGCAGACATTTCTTTCACGTAAATTTAAAAGCTACCCAAAGAAAATCTGCTACTCAATCTAATACTGAATCTACTACTACGTCCATCAAGGCGTAGCCTCATAAAGCCAGAACACTTAACTAGAGTACTGCTAGCGGCCACACAGTGGGTTAAAATCCGATAAAAGTAGCAAAAATTCGATTCAACGCCGCAGCTGTACAAAACTTGATACCAAGGCAGTTTTTAAAATCGCTGATTTTAAATTTAATGTGTGAAGATACAAAATTAAATGGTGGATACAATATGACAGCAACAAATTTTTTATTTGCACATGTTTTTCTTAAAACTCGCATAACGGGAGTCTTGTGGTCACCAATTTCAAACTTAACATCAGCAGACACAAATTTAGAATATCCGATCCAATATGGCGGTTCAAGTTTTTAAATTTTTGAATATTTAAGTGATACGTGGTATGAGAGTATTTTTAAAGTCTGCTTTACTGAACCTCATGTCAAAATGTACACATTTTAATGGCAGGTCCAACATGGCAGCCAAAGTTGTTGAATTTATACATATTTTCTTTGAACTTGGTGCATAGTAGGTTTTTAGCATCTTTGATTTTAAGTTTGACGTCGAAAGGTACAAATGTAAAACGACAGATCAAATATGACGGATATTTAATTTAAAAAAGGCTGAGAATAAGTAAAACAGTGCACATTCCTGATTTTGATATTCTCATTATTTTTGATATAAGAAAGTATTAGATTTGTCCGAAATTTAGGATCACAGTTTTTTAACAAATCTCTTCCTTTTGAGACCCCCTGGAGCCCAAAATCAAGTGTTGTCGATGGCCCCTCTCTGTCTGTCCGATATTTAATATATCTGTAAATTTTGTTTAAAATATTTTTCGATAGGACTAGTTTAGTTAGTTATTTTTATCAAAAAGAAATAAGTTAAAAATTAGAATTATAAGCTGAACGACGGTAGATAAGTAAAATAGTTTAAAAGGAGACTTGTAGCTTCCTAAAAGATTTAGGATTTTTCTTGTAACAATTTTTTGATTAGACTTGAAATTTTGGTAAAAAGTCTCAGAAGGAAATTATATATTTTAAAAAGTCCTATGAAATTTCACTATACTATTTTCTGATAAGACTTGTCATTTTGGTGTAATTCCTTGAAAATACCATGAAAAAATCTATAATTCAAATTTTTAACCAAACGACGTAAAATACAATAAAAATACTTGAGAAGCAATTGCAGATTTCAAAAAGTCCTACAAAATTTTTTTGAACTATTTTTTTAATGGGACTTATTATTTTGGTTTTATTTATCAAAAGCAATATACTTGAAGTCAAAAATTCAAATTCTGAAACAAACGGCGTGAGAAGCAAAAAAAAAAGTTTCATGAATTTAAGCTTTTAAAAAGTGCGACAAAATTTATTTGAAATTATTTTTTGATGCGACTTTTCTCTTTGGTTTTATTTGTGGGAAATATTATAAAAAAATAGAAATTTGGAATTTGTGCTAAACGACGCAAAAGACAGGGAAAAGTTTTTAAATTTTTAGCGTGTCAAAACTCCCACATTTTTTTAAAGGTAAAAAAAGAATACGTAAAAAGTCTGAAAGAAGACGTTTAGGATATTTTGTTTTATCCATCAGCGCGAGTGCCACGATGAAAATGTGTACCTCAAAGCCTACAGAGCTTTGAGCAATTTATTTTTTAACTATACTTAATGACGCAGAATATTCTGACGGTGAAGATGCATTAGATGCATCAGAATGATGTCATTAAGAAAAAACATTAAACAATGTATATTTTTTAAGAAATGCAAGAATCACAGAGTAAATTATACGGCAAGTTTTTTTTTACATTTTTAGTCGTTCAAAGTATGATTAAAAGAATAATAAAATATGGAATTGATGCTTTGAAGTATCAGATAAAAATGTTTTTTAATATTTCATTTTGTCAATATAATGCGTCAATGGCATTTGTAGAAAGTTTAATTCAAAGAAGTAAAGTACGGATACATTTTTTCAATTGAAAATTAATTGTTTATTTTTGATAATTTTCAAAAAATGTTATTATAATATTTATGTCTGAGCGTTTTATGTTTCAATTACAAATTTAGAACCTTTTTTTTATATATTAACTGTCTGTAGGGCAATATTTAGCCTCTCTGTATTCAGGGCACACAGCAACTTTAGAGGATTACTCAAAAATTCTTTAAGAAAAATCTCTGTGTTATATCTTAAAGAGGCAGCCGATTAGTTGCCGCCATAAACACATGGAACACGGAATAAGCATTAGCGTTCGAGTAGAAAACAGGCTGATCCAATACCAGATTTAAGTTCTGGCCACCAATGCTGGTATATTAGAATTTTTTTTTGCTGACGAAAAAATGCTGGCTTTTAGAAAATAATAAAAAATTAATTTTAGTTTCTAACTAGAAATAAATTGTTCTCGCTGAAAGCCGTTGATTCCTGGAGAACTTTAAAACAAGTTTTAATTTTTGAATTAAAAATTACATATTCTTATAGGAAATTTAATTGCACATCTTTTTTCATATAAAATAAAATATTGTAGTCTTCTTCGTTTTTAAAAATAATAAAAAAAACTTGTATAAAAAAAAACTTTTTGTATGTTTATGAAAGTTTATGAAATTTGTGGAAGTTTATGGGAATTTATGGAAATTTATGAAAATCTGTAGTAATTTGCTAATAATTTTAAATAACAGTTGTGCTGGATGCGTACGCAATAGCTCAGGCTACAACTGCGGTAATTAAGAAGAACACGATGAACTGCAAAATGAACAAAGCCAAAAAAATCGACAAAAACTGTTTAATCCTGTTTTCACGTACATTGCGGATTCTAATTAATATTCTAAACTTTTTTGGATGTTTTTCTCGAAATTGCATATGAACTTGTCATATCTGTAAAAATGTTTTTTTAAATGTTGATTAATTATTGAAAATGCAGGAAGTAGTGCTAATTGAAATGCTCAAATTCGGGGAAAGGCCGTAGCCGGCAGTTACGGCTCTCTTCGAAATGCGGACGCGACGTCAGAAACAGGCCCACCGTACTTTCAGAGAATGTCATTCATGGTAAAAAAATGTAAAATAATTGAATTATTACAAAGTATTATCTAGTCGTCGAATCATAATTATTATGAAATATCACATATTAATAATATTATTGTAAATCATTTTTGAATTCAACATTGTTAGGATTAAGTACTCTTCAATCGAACAAAATTTAAAATTTAAAGTCCTACATTATGTTTTAAAAGTATGTAGTATGAAACACTTTTTTGGATTGGTTTAATTTTAAAAACTAAGAATAGAAAATTTTTTATTTTAAGGATTTGCAATTTAAGGCTTTTTGATTTCAAAGATTTACAATTAAAAAGTATTTAATATAAAAAAAGCATGAATAATAATTTCTCAATCCTGATGTAATTCAAAGATCATACGTCAAGGTTTTTCAATTTTAAATCTTTCAAACTGAACAAATTTTGAATGTCAATCATAAAAATTGCAAAAGTTTTCTACTTTTAACCATAATGGTCTTATAACTTTCAATTGGAAATTTTTTAAATAAAGAAATCTCTGATTTCAAAATCGAAAATTTAAATTTTTATCATGTTTAAGAGTTGCAATCTGTATTTAAAATCCATGTATCATGTCTTACAGGTGAAGGTGCTGAGTTGACACATCTACGAATAATAACACAACACGCACATACTCACGAACGTGTTTCAAATACTAGAGATCGACGACGTTAGTACATATATTATAATTTTTACTAATATATTGAATATCTGTCTCAAAAAATGCTAAAATTAGGTATTATGAAGATACTAGATTAGCTAACAAAAATCTTAGAAATGTAGTTCCCGCAGGATCAAGCGTCTTTAAAAAAGTTCAGAAGACTAAAAGAAGGTATTCATGAAGTTACATAATATAATAGAACGCAAAATAAACATTCAATAGAATTTCTTCATGGTTACTTTTTTTTTGACATTTTACGCAATACAAAATTATAAGACAAAATTTTGGTAAAAATGGTTACTGAAAATAAATTTTTCTCCCCGAAATTTTGTTTTCAATAAGTTTATTTTTAATTTAAAAACAAATTTATTGTCTGTTGCAAGATATTATTATATATTATATATTATTCTAATATTTACGTGTGCGAATTTAAAATTTTAATTACAAATTTCATAGCAGCACATGGAAAAGCGTAAAATCGTGCAAATTTTTATTGAGCTACATATCCTAAGACACAAAACTTTGTCTTTCTCTTTTTTTGATCGAATTACAGATAATTTCCAACTTTTTTTACCTTTTTTAATTGAATGGCTTATTCTGAAGACGCAGGAACAAAATTCCTATATTTCTAACGGTGTCAATGATAACAATAACTCAAAATAACATAATGCTCTAAAAAAACCTAATTCAAGGTGTGTACACTCGCAAAATATATTTATTTTATCAAAATCTGGTACCTCGGTTAATGTTAACGCACGTCAAGATTACTTTTTAGCTATTTTGAGTTTTAAAAAAACAAATATTTGTGGTTCTATAGAAAAATTATTAAATAAAAATCGCTATATTATGTTTTGCAAAAGGAGATACACCACGACCAAAAACTGATCCACGCGTACGAAGGCAACTGGAGGCGTTGCAGGGGCAGTCACAGAGGCAGACGCAGCAACAATTCCATGGTCCACATAATTATTATGAAAGTAACCATATATTTATTTTTTGAACAAAAAAAAATTTCAGTGATTTAGTAAAAACAACTTAAAATGTAATGTCATAACCGACAATAAATTGTTCTCGCTGAACGACATTGGCCCCTGGGGACGTTTGAAAGAAGTTTGGATTATTTAATTAAAGAGTACATATTCTGGTAGGAAAATTAATTGCACATCGCTTTTGTTAAAAGGAATATTATAACTTTTTCCGTTTTGAAAATACTGTCAGAACACCCGTTAATAAAAACAAATGTCTGTAAATTTCAGAAAGTAATGAAAATTTGTAAAAGTTGTGTATTGATATTTGTGAGATTTGTGCAAATTTATTTGAATTTGTAAAATTTTAAAAAATTATGATAATGTGTAGAAATTTGTGAAAACACATTGTTAATAATAGGGATTTAAGGTAATTCATTGAAATGTTTAGTCATTTACTAGTAACCTTTGATAACTTCAATAGGGTTCTGCTGGACGTATAGATTTTGCTTGAAATTTTTGTTTTTTATGGTTTCTCGTAGTTTCTTGGCCCCACAGCAATGCAACTTTGTGCAGGGTTAGTTTTAAAAATACAGTACATTTTCCTCATTTCCCGTAAAAGCTAATTTCACGTGGATTTACAAATCACTCGTAAATAATTTTTAAAAAATCATTTTCATTTCAAATTTTGCAGTAGCATATGAAGAAGCGCAAATCGTGCAAATTTTTATGGAACTACTCGTAAGTGGAAAAACTTTGCCGTGCTATTTTTGATATCGAAGGAAGGCCGGGGAATGGACAGTCAGGGGAATTTTTTTCCTAAAAATTTTTTTCAGATAAATTATACAAAAAAATCTTGGTATAGTGAAAACATATAATTACAAATAATTTATAAATTTTTTATCCTTCTTAATTAGCTAGTTCATTCCAAAGAAGTACAAGCAAAAATTTGTTTAAAAAATATAAAATATTTTGGATTTGTTAAAAAAATTCTTAGATGAAAATCCCTATGTTATATTCTACAGATACAGGTACTACACCAAGTCCAGACTTACAAGCGCGACGTGAGCAAATGCTTCAGTTTACGAGGAACAGGGAGGAAGAAGCCCTCTGTAGTCAAAGTGGTACTCAAGAAAGTAAGTAAATATTAATTTTCTGAAACTACACCTCCTAAGTGAAAAAATCTTTGCCCTGCTATTTTTAATATCGAAGGGATGCCGAAAAATAGGCAATCGGCAGAATGTTAAATAAAAATAAAATTATAAATAATTCATAAATTTTTTCATCCTTTTTAATTGGCTAGTTCATTCTATAGAAGTAGGAGCAAAAATTTGTTTTGATAAATAGCGAATATTTTGGATTCGTTTAAAAAATTCTTGAATCAAAATTCATATGTTATATTTCACAGATGCAGGTACTACATCAAGTCCAGACTTACAAGCGCGACGTAATCAGATGCTTCAGTTTACGAGGCGCAGGGAGGAAGAAGCCCACTATGGTCGAAGTGGTACTTATGGATGTAAGTAAAAAAAATTGTTTCGACTAATAAAAAATTGTTGTGATTTTGAAGAATAAATCAAAACTCCATTCGAAAATCGACAATAAATTGTTCCTGCTGAATGGTGTTGGCCCTTGCGGACCCTTGAAACAAGTTTTGGAATTTAATTTAGAAAGTAGATATACCTATAGAAAATTGAGTTTAGGATCTTCTCTCTAAATAAAATGTTGTAGATTTTTCATTTTTTATAGAAAACTAAAAAAGACTTTTTTTCAGAACATTAAAAAACAATTTGTATAAATTTGGGAAATTCATAAAAATTTAAGAAATTTGTGGAAATTGATGGGTGTTTCCGGACGTCTATGGTAATTATTACATTGATTCCTAAAATATTTTCTAATTCTTTTACAAACAATATTACTTTAAACATCCAGCATAATTCTTCAATTGTGTAATTTACTCTAAAAAAACGTTATACAACTCACAGAGAAATAATTGTTTGAACCAATCAAAAATATATAAATAATTGACAAATTTGATCAGTTAGAAATATTATTCTTGAGATTCATTGACTGTATAACTTGGTCCGAAAATGAAATAACTTTTCATGATTTACGGCAAAAAAAATGGCCTATCCAAAAAGCAAATGTTGAAAAAAATTTAGTTAGGTAAAAAATACTTGGAAATGTTTGAACTACTGAATAAAAATAATGAATTTGAATAAAATTCTAAGCAATACTATCTTATTCATAAATTAAACATTACACTAATATAAACTAATGATAATTAGATTTTATTTGGTACAAATTATACAATTAACATGCCTTAAAAGGTGAATATATCTTAATTCATAAGATTCAATAAAAACAACTCTTTTTTCTATTCTTTACAAACCGAGATTTACACATTTAAAACCCCATGGTTGACGTTGACCGATATGATCTAGACTCTCTCTGTTTTCCGGTATGTTCATCATTCAACTGTGGTAATTATCTATGTGACAAACGATCTGTCAAAATTAGAATTTATAAAAATATTTCACTACATACCAGTTTTATACTACGCCAAAAGATTATTTTAATTATTTTTCACTAGGCTTTACATTCACAGTACAAATTTATCAATTTTCCTTATATATCACATATTAAAAATAATTTTATCTTTATCTCAACTAAAATTAAGTTATCGTGAGAGGTAGCAATATAAATTTTGTTTTCTGCTTATGCTCACACATCCAATTTAGCATATAACATGTTACGGTCCAAGGTCCGTTGAAAGATCCATCCGCGATTCGACCAGTCGCTCTGCAGTTGGACCAATGATTTTTTTGGCGAAACTTAAAATAACCATTTACTTTACGCTTGGACCAATAAATTTTAGTTCAACTGCAAAGCGTCAAAGCTATATTCGTCAAAATACCTGATAAATTTCTTATTCCTATTTATTTTCTAGCTGATAATAATTTAACACATTAAAATTACTATACGTACGGAATGAATCATACTGAATGTTTAATGAGACATTTGCCGATTCTCATTGAAACGATAATACATTTTTAGAACAATAAAAATTATGATATAGAAATAGTTTATCAAATATCTCACCTGATTCAAAAAAATTCTAATAAAAGATTCTACTACGGCGTTTTCATAATAAAAAAAAACAAAAAGGCGTTAGCGCTAATAGTTTTTGCGCTCGGCATTCTAACAGGGTCATCGTGAGTAAAAAGGTCTATAATTTCATGTTTTTGCAAAGCAACAATATAATAAGGATCTTTATCAAAAGTTTAGTTTTCGCAGAGTCAAGCGTGTTTATAGCAAATTCAAAAGGCAAAAGAAACGGATTCATGAAGTTGCATGAAATTGCAGAGGGCAAGATGAACACTTGAGTGATTTTTATGAACAAAATATATGGTGTGCAGACCGATAAGATGATTCACCAAAAAAATTGAAGAGAATTTTATGTCTTTAATCATATTTTTACAAAACGATTTTTACTTTTCCTAGATTAACATATTTTTTCTCCAAACTGATCGGAGTAGTATGCCATAGTTAATACATATATATGTGACGTTCCGCGATGAAAGGGACCTTAGGGTTAAAAAATCGATTTTAATTTTTTTGATGCTATCAATAGTTTTCTAATCGCTCTCTCATATAGATAAATATTTTTTTAATTTTCATCTGCAAAATTAGAATTGTTATTAAGCTGCGAAAAGAGGCCTAAATCCCCTGTTGCTGGACTTTGACCGTCTCTTCTATCGCTTCTACTGCAAAAGTTCCTTGTTAACCCTAAGGTCCCTTTTCTTGCGGAACGAATCTGTTTATTTATTTCTGCCTTTTTACTATCTATTACAGCATATCGTAATGCATTTTCCAATTAAGGCACTACACCGATCAGTTTGGAAGAAAAATTTGTTAATCTAGGGTAAGTAGAGATGGTTTTGTAAACTGATTATTGTCGCACGCCAAAAACATAACCTCTAAAGACATTCTGAAAAAATTGAAACATTTTTTACTTGTAATTTTGTCTATGCAATTCTCTTGCATTATTTGTAAAACATTTTACTGGTCTTTATAACATACATGGTGTCGACGCTGGGGCTTACATACATTACAAAATAAAATGCTACCCAAATTGCATAAAAGCAGAGGAGAAGTCGTAATGTTAAATAGTAATAGCGAATAAGAAATTTAATTCCTAATAAAGTGAGATGTGTGGACTGAAAAGGGAATTTAGATATTTTCTGTGGCAACAAGTTTATGGTATGGTTTCAGAGTGACGAATACTGTGAAGTGTTGATATTCTGCTTTTGGTGGTCGAAGAGTAAGTTGCTTCTGAATCTTGTTTGCGGCATAAAAAGGTATGTCATAAATAGTCAGGATATTTTTTTAAAAAAGTGAATGAAATATCACGTGCGAAAATTCAAACGTGATATTAATTACATTTAGATACAGCAATCAGAGAAAAAAGGTAAAACGCAAAATAACATAGAAATAATGACAGGCCCGTCATGTTTCTCATATTTTCTACGGAGCGTCTGTTTCTACGCAGAATGATTATTGATTGCCAAAGAAATTTTTCGTGGTTTGTATGTTTATTACCAGGCCTGACGAGAGGGGATTGATAACAGCGAAATTCTCCCCGGGCACAGAGTTTTAGAGAGGGCCCACATTTTCCGGAACTGTGAAAAAATACATTTTATTTAAATAAAATTATTTATTAATTACATTGAATTCACTGTTGTAATTATTTTAAAAACAAATAATACTTTGTAATCATAAAAGCATCCAGCATCAGCCTGAATTGTAAATTTTCCAAGTTTCATATTAGGTCCCATCATTTCCACACCCCGGGCCCGGTTTTCCTCTCCACGGTCTGGTTTATCACAGAT